>CAJQZJ010036484.1:0-11113 GCA_907164525.1 Lophiomys imhausi
CTCTCTCTCTCTCTCTCTCTCTCTCTCTCTCTCTCTCTCTTTGTGTTTTTGAGACAGGGTTTCTCTGTGTAGCCCTGGCTGTCCTGGACTCACTTTGTAGACCAGGCTGGCCTTGAACTCACAGAGATCTACCTGTCTCTGCCTCCTGAATGCTGGGATTAAAGGCGTGTGCCACCACGCCCGGCAACTATAGACAGCTGTGAACTGCGATGTGGGTGCTGGGATTTGAACCGGGGTCCTCTGGAAGAATAGGCAGTGCTCTTAACTGCTGAGCCATCTCTCCAGCCCTGCTGACCCATCTCTTTTTTTTTAATAATTTATTTTTTATTTCTTCAAGTTACATCTCAATCACAACCTCCTCCCTACTCACCCCTCCTGTCCCATCCTCCTCCCCCTCAAACCCCCATCCTCTACCCTTTTTATTTTTTTTTAGTTTAAGGTATTTCTTTTTCCCCTCAACAGCTCTCCCTTTCAGTCCAACAAATGGTTCTTTCTCTTATAACTATAAATACAATACAAAACAACAGAAATAAATAGGCCACAATTATGAGAGTTATATGGTTTAGCATACATTCCCAATGTCCAGTCCATATGTATTTGGCACCTGACTTTAACATTCTACTATCTAACCATCTCCATGATTTTAAAGTTCTATATCAAACTCAGCTTTCATACTAACTTGCCTCACAACTTTAAAAATATCTTCTTGGATCCAGAACACCCTCTTGATTCCTAAACAACTCAAAATTTAACTATGAGACTCTAGCTATCTATTCTTCAACTGCCTCAGAGACCTGAGAGGGATAGACATATCTGATTGTATAGGAAGTGCAGGGCCTGCAGCTTCCAAAACTAAGAAATGACATACCAGTGGCTTCCTGGACAGTTACTAATTTCTCTCCATACATTACAGCATTGATCTTCAGTCGTTTGCCCCCATTTCTCTGACAGACATTGATTGTACAGCAGGAATTATGAAGGACTTGCCTACCCTGTCTTGGCAGAGCTAGGCTGTCGATTTACCTGCTTCCAAGTTTTGTCCTTTTTGGACAGAAGTCTGTCTACAGTTGAAGCAAGGGGTTTTTCTTGCCAAGAGAAAGGCTTACCACTGGAGATTCTTCGATGCTCATCTTCTACTTGGAGTAGAATAGGGAGTGCTGTCAGGAGCTGACATGTCTTGATATCAAAAAAATCTTAAGTTAAGAAAACATCTTTGAATGCCATATTCTGCAGATCTCTTGAGGTTTTGATCCATCTCTTTAGATGGACAGTGTAGTTTCTTTTTTCTTTTCTTTCTTTATTTTTGTTTGTTTGTTTTGTTTTTCTGAGATAGGGTTTCTCTGCATAGCCCTAGCAGTCCAATAACTTGCTCTGTATACCAGGCTGGCCTCTAGCTCATGGACATATTCCTGCCTCTGTCTCCCAAGTGCTAGAAGAAGCACACGCCACCATCACCTGGCTTAAAATGTGTATTTTAGGCTGGCCTTGAACTCTTGATCCTCCTGCCTCCACCTTCTTCAGCAAATTCTACAAACATGTGCCACCACAACCAGCTACAGTGTAGTTTCTAATCCATAAGTTTCTTATAGAAATAAGAAAGAGATAAAATAGGGGTGGGAATATAACTCGGGGTTAGATTTCATGAGACCCAGGAATCTAAACCCAGCAAAGAAGAAAGGGGGAATAAGGAGAAATATAAAAAATATATGGCTAATTAAAGTATTTACCCAGTATTTATGTTATTGTAATTGGTTTGGCGGCTGTTAATCTTTAAGCAGACATTATAAATGAGCACACAGGACACCACATGGATTTTAACAAGCCTTGACCTGAATTGTGCAATCCTAGCCCATCTAAGCTAGCTCTTAATTCTATTACCTAAATATGACCCCATATATACATACGTCCCCTTGGACTGCCATTCTCCACGGTATGCCGATGTTCCTGGCCATGTGGAATGAGGTTCCTTTTTCTAACCCATGGTGTGTGCCTCCTTCCTGCTGCTCCTGGCTGGAATGAATTAATCCTCTTTCCAAAGTGCAGGCTTCCTGCTCTAATCCCAGGAAGTCCCACCTTTCTCTGTCTTTGGCCAATCTCAGGCCTCGGCATTTTATTTAACCAATCAGAGTCAATGTAAGTAACAGACAGCAAATAGGACCAATTAACATTTAGAATGCTTAATAGTACCCCAACAATTCCCTCCTTTTGTCTAAAAAAAAGGCTAAATTTTTTAACTCATATAGTAAAAACAAGAAGAAAAAATATGAAACAATCAAGAAAACCATATATAAAAGTTATGCACATAATGCTTAACCTATTTGTATCGGGCAATCTTGAAGAAGGAAAAAAATCATCTATCTTGGTGTGTCTAAAGTTCTGAACCTAAATAATTTCTATCATATCCTATATTTATAAAGCTAAAGATTTTATGTTGTGAAGTCATTTGTAGTTGTTCCTGCAGTGGTTAACACTTAGGGGATTATTACATTTTTCTTCCTTCTGTGGTTCATTTCAATGTTTGTTTATTTTTTAATGAGTGTGTCTTCAAGGTCAACAATCTCTACCTGTTTAATATCTTCATTAGCTTTTATTGGCATCTCATACATTGTAATTTCCACCTCCAGGAATTCAGGTTGATCTTTTTATAAAATCTTTCATCTTTGTACATAATTTTTAACCTGAGCGTTAACACATACATACGTTGCCGTTATTATCATGATATTAATGCACCTGTCTACTTAGACGGTCACATCTGCATTTCCAGACTGGACCTGCTTGTTCAGTTTTAAATTTTCCATTTATAATAATGAATATGTTTTCTTATTGTTCTTTATTACTTCATTAGAGGGCAAATGTTAGAATTTTTTCCCATAAAGGACTTGGATATTCAAGAAAAGAAAAGAAAATATCCTTTTAAATCCTAAACAACTCAAGTTCAATTGAAATTTTATAACTATTATGCCTTCAACCCCATCAGAGACATAAGAAGGGATAAAGTTATTATATGAGTGAGTAGGAAGCATAGGAGAGCAGCTTCCAAAAAGAAATATGACAGTTTGTTGCCTAGACAGTCCCAAATATGTCTTGATATCATTGGAGCAGCATCTTCAGCCTTCTGGCCAAGCATTTTTCACAGACTAAATTGTGCAACAGAAAATAAGGATTTTCCCATTCTGTCTCTGCAGAATCAGGACATCAACTTACCTGCATTTGTGTTCTGGTCCATCTTTGGACTGAATATAGTCTGTTGAGAGAGCAGGGGCATTTTTGCCCAATAGGAATTATCTCCTGATGGGAGATTTCTTTTTGATGCTCATTGTCTTCTTCCAAGTCAAATGGGAGCTGTCAGGAGCTGACTGTCTTAAGTCAAATGATTCTTATAATAATAAAAACATCTTTAAATGCCATTTTCTGTATGCCTCTGAGGGTTTTGAAGACATCTACTATTTTATTTATAAATCTATCTATCATCTATCTATCTATCTTTGAAAAAGCAAACTGTACATTTTTATCCATTTATTATCTGTTTAACCTAGTATTTGACATGACCAGGAGCTTGACTGGGCAGTCAATTTGTATTATCCAGACTCCTAAATAGATTGCAATAGCAACCCATAAAAGGATCGGAAGTAAACCTATACTTTTAAATGATTTGTACAGGTACAATACCTTATACAAGAGTTGAAATATACATATTATGTGTCAAAATATAAAATTCTATACTAATGAATCAAACTTAATCTTATTTTTGTATCAATATACAAAATTCTATACCAATGTATCAAAAGATAACCTTATTTAAAGAATAACAATAATTTTAAGTTTCAGAGCACATTCAATAATCTATCCTTATATCTTATCATTTCTATATTATATACATATATTCCCCCTCTTTTTCTTTTCAAGTCTTTCCCCCCATATAAGAGAGAAAGAAGGATAGAGAAAGGAAAAAGAGATCTTCAAGTCTAACTTTCTATACCTTGCTTAACAAGACCATATGACAATTTGTAGCCATTACCCCTAAACAACATTTATAACACATCAAACGACCACAGAATCATCCACCCCACTTTTTGGAAATGGGACGTCACTCTCTTAAAACTGCTTCCTGTTGAATTGGGTTGTAGAAAACCTGTTTAGGGGGCCAAATAAAATGTAAAAAAAATGGTGAAGCAAGTAAATTGTAACATGTTGTCCAGTCTCTATGTGCTCAGCAATTTGAATGTCCTGAGCAGTTTGTACTTCAAAGCTGGACTTTGGTAGGAAAGTTCAGTCGTAGAGGCTGGGCCATCTCAGCAAGCTGTTTGAAGTTGTTCTGGATGTAGATTTTTGAGGAAACAGCTATTGAGACCATTCTATGAGGCTGGATCATTTGGGTTACTCTTCTTGTCTTCTTTCGACTCTGGTCCCTTTGTTCTGAAAATATATAATTTCTCACAAGTAGCATATAGTTCTGTAATTACTAAAATGCATTGGATGTGCAGGATTCACAAATCAATGAAGGAATATTTCCTGTTCTTTGAACAGAAGAAAGACATTTGTAAGTCTCCATTCATGCCATAGAAAAAGATGGCATGTAATAGTATTGCATATATATGCCATATATAATCTATTTGAAATTGAAAATACAGCATAAGACTGTATGAAGTTTAAGTCTACAGTTGACATAAATTAATTAATTGATTAAAACAGGTTTATTCTGTGTTGTTCTGGCTTGTTGAAGATTAGGTTGGCCTCAAACTCAAAAGGAACCAATTTGTCTCTGTCTTTATCCCCCATGATTTGGGATCTAAGGTATGCATTTATATATTTTTTCTTTCCTTTTCTCCTTTCTTTGGAGATTTAATTTCTATGTGGATATATCTATCCTTATTGAGACAGGGTTTCTCTTTGTAGCTTGGGCTGTCTTTATTTGCTCTGTAGAGCTCTGCAGATTAAATTGGCCTCGAACACACAAGGAACCTGTTTCCTCCTTGTCTCCCAAGTTTTGAGATCAAGGTATGAATTTAAATAATTGAATTACCCTTATTAAACAATAGCATTAATTAAACCATTTTTTGTATTAGTTTGAGTTCCAATTCTCCCATGGAAGCACCATTATTAAGGAGATTGGTTTAAAATAGCATTTTATGCTATTTTATGTTAGCTTTTCTTAACTGACCCCATATATACATACATCCCCTTGGACTGCCATTCTCCACACTATGCCGATGTTCCTGGCCATGTGGAATGAGGTTGCTTTTTCTAACCCATGGTGTGTGCCTTCTTCCTGCTGCTCCTGGCTGGAATGTTTGAATCCTCTGTCTAAACCACAGGCTTCCTGCTCTAATCCCAGGAAGTCCCACCTTTTCTGTCTTTGCCCATTCTCGGGCCTCGGCATTTTATTTAACCAATCAGAGTCAATATAAGTAACAGACAGCAAATAGGACCAATTAACATTTAGAATGCTTAACTCTACCCCAACAATTCCCGCCCCACGTTGGGTGCCATATGTAAAAAATATATGGCTAATTAAAGTATTTACCCAGTATTTATGTTATTGTAATTGGTTCGGCGGCTGTTAATCTTTAAGCAGACATTATAAATGAGCACACAGGACACCACATGGATTTTAATAAGCCTTGACCTGAATTGTGCAATCCTAGCCCATCTAAGCTAGCTCTTAATTCTATTACCCAAATATGACCCCATATATACATACGTCCCCTTGGACTGCCATTCTCCACACTATGCCGATGTTCCTGGCCATGTGGAATGAGGTTCCTTTTTCTAACCCATGGTGTGTGCCTCTTTCCTGCTGCTCCTGGCTGGAATGTTTGAATCCTCTGTCTAAAGCACAGGCTTCCTGCTCTAATTTCAGGAAGTCCCACCTTCTCTGTCTTTGGCCAATCTCAGGCCTCGGCATTTTATTTAACCAATCAGAGTCAATGTAAGTAACAGACAGCAAACAGGACCAATTAACATTTAGAATGCTTAATAGTACCCCAACAGAGAAAGAGAGGGAGGGAGGAAAAAAATTGAAGGAGGAAAATACTTCTAAGTATAAAGGAATCAGAACTCTTCCAAACAATTTTTTTTCCTTTGGTTTTTGGTTTTTGGTTTTTTGAGATAGGGTTTCTCTGTGTAGCCCTGGCTGTCCTGAACTCGCTCTGTAAACCAGGTTGGCCCTGAACTCACAGAGCTCTGCCTGCCTCTGCCTCCCAAGTGCTGGGATTAAAGGCATGATCCGCCATGCCCAGCTTCCAAATAATTTTTAAAGTTAACATTTTAGAGGGTAAAATTTTAGACCCAAGTTTTTCTGACAAAAAACAATCCAACACCCAAAAATCAAAAAACTTGTGAATACTAAACATGGGAAGAATGCTGTCCCTGGCCACAGTTTAACTGCAAATAACACCTCTCTCTGACTTCTGTTTCAGTCAGTTTGTTTTGTGACAGCCTTTGTTGCAGATACCTGTGCCCTTGGGTAGGAAATTCATAATTCAAGTCCATTTCCAGAAAATTGTTCCGAGAACCCTTGAAAATCAGACACTTGGCTCTTCGGTATAGATAATCAGCTATCTTATAGGTCATTTTAAATTTAGAGTGTCGTGGCTCATGTAAAGTGACCCTGACCTCAACTTTGCTTATCAAGGGCCGTTAAGTAGCATACATGCATCAGAGCATTGTATAACCACGTTGGAAGATGCGTGAATTGAGTCTAAATATGAAGATAGAGGAATTTTCAAGGTCCTTGTTCCAGTAAATATGAGGTCTAATTGAAGTAAGTTGACTCCAAAAATGTTTTGGCCACTGTTACTGGCCTTCTCTCCAACAAGCTGGACAGACCATAAATTATTCACATGAGTTATTCTTATTTTTCTGATGAGATTCTGGCTACCATTCTATGTCCATCTCATCCACAATCTAATCTAACAAGACAAAACACTTATCCTTGAAGACCCAGCTTCCAAAAGCCTGGCAGAGCTTCTTGACAATACTATTTCTTTGGGCCACAAGGTGGCGCCCGAAAACTTCTTCAGCGCTGAACAGTCTGGAGGCTAAATTCTAAATAAAGGAGTGTTAGACAAAGATCGTCTAATCTAATTTACCATTTTGCAAATGAGCACACTAAAACCTAAAGAATGTAAATGACTTGATCCAAGTTCAAATTCTCAAACCCACCTTCATTTTATCAAGAAACAGAGCTTTCTAAAGCAAAACAAAACCAAAAGTTTTTCTAACAGTCCTACAAATAAAATATACTTCCACTATCCCTACCCTCACCCTCCATCGGTAGCCAATCTGACAGAAACGGCCTTCCCGCAGACCCCCACTGCATTGCAGGACACCTTAGTTCAGATACCTGGAACCCGTCGTGAATCCTAAGTCTGCCAGCCTTGCTCTGGACCAAAATTAAGTTAGTTAGCCTCAATCGTGGATGCACTTGGCCTTATCCAGACACTTGCTCTTCTGCCCCACCTTCAGTCTAACGGACTTCCTCTGCTTCTCCTGCTGCTGAATTCTGCCAAAGATATCAAACAGAAATTGCTTGCTTCTGCTATAAAATTGTGTCCTGTTTTTACTGACCCTGACCCACACTGGCAGCTCCTTTGCAGTCTGGAAACCCACACGCTTCAGAGGATGCCCTGCGGTCAACCCTGCCCTTGTCTCTATCATTGCTGCCTCAAAACAGAGACCTCACAGCTGCCGAAGGTTGTTCTGAAACAATCCATGTGCTAATTCATTGTAGTCTTTACAATGGACCTACAAAGCTTGAGAGGAAAAATCCCCGTTTTGCAGATGAGAATCTTATGCACAGAGAGCTAGGGAATGGCAGAAGAAATGGAATTTTAGCCTAGGTGATCTGGCTCCAAAGTCTTTTTCTTTGTCAAAATGTGTGTGTCCTCCAATGGCTGTGCTAGAAGCTTCACTTAGAAAGCAGGAGCTCAAAGCATCAAGTCCCTCCATTCCCAATGATTTGTTTATATTCCTACCATATTTATCACTTTCTCAAGTCCCTCCATTCCCCCCCTCTACATAATTATTTCCCTACATCCCTGGTGTATTAGTTACATTCTCATTTCTGTGACAAAGTAGCTGGTATATGCAGCTCACGGGTTGTTTTATCTCAGGGTTTAGGAAGGAATACAATCAAATACTTGCAAACCGAATCCAAGAACACATCAAAAGTGTCATACACCATGATCAGTTGATCCCAGGGATGTTTCATCCCAGAGATGCAGGGCTGGTTCAACATACAAAATCCATCAATATAATCCACCATATAAACAAGCTGAAAGAAAAAAAAACCCACATGATTATCTCATTAAATGCCAAAAATGCATTTGACAAAATCCAACATCCCTTCATGGTAAAAGTCTTGGAGAGATCAGGCAGACAAGGACCTTACCTAAACATAATAAAGGCAATATACTGCAAACTGGTAGCCAACATCAAATTAAATGGAGAGAAACTTAAAGCATTTCCACTAAATTCAAGGAGAACGCAAGGCTGCCCACTCTCTTCATATCTCTTCAACAAGTACTTGAAGTTCTAGCTACAGCAATGTGACAACTAAAGGAGATCAAGAGGATACAAATTGGAAAGAAGTCAAAGTATGCCTATTTGCAGATGATATGATAGTATACATAAGTGACCCCAAAGATTCCACCAGAGAACTCCTACAGCTGATAAACACCTTCAGCAATGTGGTTGGATACAAAATTAATTCAATAAAATCAGTAGCCCTTCTTTACACAAAAGATAAGTGGGCCAAGAAAGAATTAGGGAAATAAAATCCTTCACAATAACCATAAATAATATAAATTTCATGGGGGTAAAACTAACCAAGCAATTGAAAGACCTGTATGATAAGAACTTCAAGTCCCTGAAGAAAGAAATTGAAGAGGACATCAGAAGATGGAAAGATCTCCCACGCTCATGGATAGGTAGGATCAACATAGTAAAAATGGTTTACAAAGTGAGTCCAGGACAACCAGGGCTATTACATAGAGAAACCCTGTCTCAAAAAAACAAACCAAAGCAAAACAAAAAAACATAGTAAAAATAGCCATCCTACCAAAAGCAATATACAGGTTCAATGTATTTCCTATCAAAATACCAACACAATTCTTTACAGACCTTGAAAAAATAAATCTCAACTTCATATGGAAAACCAAAAAAACCCTGAATGGCTAAAACAACCCTGTACAATAAAAGAACATCTGGAGGTATCACTATCCCTGATTTCAAGCTGTACTACAGAGCAACAGTAATAACTGCATGGTACTGGCATACAAACACACCAGTTTATCAATGGAATCAAATCAAAGACCCAGAAATAAACCCACACACCTACAGTCACTTAATTTTTGACAAAAAAGACAAAACCATACAATGGGAAAAGGACAACATCTTCAACAAATGGTGCTGGTCTAACTGGATGTCAGTGTGTAGAAGAATGTGAACAGACCCATATTTATCACCTTGCACAAAAGTCAAATCCAAGTGGGTCAAAGACCTCAACATAAAATTGGACACACTAAATCTAACAGAAGAGAAAGAGGGGAAAAGCCTTGAACTCATTGAACTTAATGGTGAGAAGCACTTGAAGAAATGCTCAACACCTTTAATCATCAGAGAAATGCAATTCAAAACAACTCTGAGATTCCATCTTAACCTCCCCCCCTCACCGCCCCTCAGAATGGCTAAGATCAAAAACTCAAGTGACAGCACATGCTGGCGAGGATGTGGAGAAAGGGGAACACTCCTCCATTGCTGGTGAAGTGGGAACTTGTACAACCACTGTGGAAATCAGTCAGGCAATATCTTAGAAAAGTGTGAATAGCTCTACCTCAAGACCCAGCCATACATACAAGACCCTGGCATATATCCAAAACTCTTCACCAAACCACAAGGACATTTCCTCAACTATGTTCATAGCAGCTTTTTTTTTTTAAAGATTTATTTATTTATTATGTATACAGTGTTCTGTCTGCATGTATTCCTGCAGGCCACAAGAGGGCACCAGATCTCATTATAGATGGTTATGAGCCACCATGTGGATGCTGGGAATTGAACTCAGGACCTCGGGAAGAGCAGCCAATGCGCTTAACCTCTGAGCCATCTCTCCAGCCCAGCAGCTTTATTTGTAATAGCTAGAAACTGGAAACAATCCAGATGTCCTTCAACTGAAGAATGGATTAAAAAAAAAAAACTGTGGTACATTTACACAATGGAATATTACTCAGCTATCAGAAACAAAGGAAATCATGCAATTTGCAACTAAATGGATGGAACTAGAAAAGCTCATCCTGAGTGAGCTAATCTAGACTCAGAAAGATACACATGGTATGTACTCAGTTATAAGTGGATATTAGCCATATAGTACAGGACAACCATCCTGCAATCCACAGAACCAAAGAGACAAGAACCTAGCATAGCTATCCTTCAAAAAACTCCACCCACCAATGAGTCATGAACCCTGTTGCCTGTTAGTGGAACACCTTACCATAGCTGGGCTGCCATATCAGGCCCCAGTACAAGAGGAAATTTTTAGCACTCATGTGACTGATGAACTGAGGGGTTTGATATGTGGGGAAAAGTAGAAGATGGAGATGAGGAAGAGGAAGGGAGGGTGGGACTGAAAAGGGTGGAGGAAGGGGGCTGTGATTAAGATGTAACTTGAAAAAATTAATTAATTTTTTAAAAAAGGAATACAATCATAGTAAGGTGGCTAGCTGTTCACACTGAGTTCGGAGGCAGAATCCAGAGAGAAAATGAGAGCTGGGGGCTTGTGAGATGGCTCAGTGGTTAAGAGCACTGGCTGCTCTTCCAAAGGATCTGGGTTCAAATCCCAGAACCCACATGAAAGTTTGAAACTGTTGGTAATGGCCGGGTGTGGTGGCATATGCCTTTAATCCCATCACTCAGGGAGGCAGAGGCAGACAGATCTCTGTGAGTTTAAGGCTACCCTAGTCTACAAAGTGAGTCCAGGACAGCCAGGGCTACGCAGAGAAACCCTGTCTTGAAAAAAGAAAAGAAAAAGAAAATTAGAGTTGGTTTTAAACCAAGTGAGACACTTCCTTAAGTAAAACTCTACTTCCCAAAGGTTCGATGACTTTTCAAAACC
>CAJQZJ010036485.1:0-10611 GCA_907164525.1 Lophiomys imhausi
CTCTCTCTCTCTCTCTCTCTCTCTCTCTCTCTCTCTCTCTTTGTGTTTTTGAGACAGGGTTTCTCTGTGTAGCCCTGGCTGTCCTGGACTCACTTTGTAGACCAGGCTGGCCTTGAACTCACAGAGATCTACCTGTCTCTGCCTCCTGAATGCTGGGATTAAAGGCGTGTGCCACCACGCCCGGCAACTACAGACAGCTGTGAACTGCGATGTGGGTGCTGGGATTTGAACTGGGGTCCTCTGGAAGAACAGGCAGTGCTCTTAACTGCTGAGCCATCTCTCCAGCCCTGCTGACCCATCTCTTTTTTTTTAATAATTTATTTTTTATTTCTTCAAGTTACATCTCAATCACAACCTCCTCCCTACTTACCCCTCCTGTCCCATCCTCCTCCCCCTCAAACCCCCATCCTCTACCCTTTTTATTTTTTTTAGTTTAAGGTATTTCTTTTTCCCCTCAACAGCTCTCCCTTTCAGTCCAACAAATGGTTCTTTCTCTTATAACTATAAATACAATACAAAACAACAGAAATAAATAGGCCACAATTATGAGAGTTATATGGTTTAGCATACATTCCCAATGTCCAGTCCATATGTATTTGGCACCTGACTTTAACATTCTACTATCTAACCATCTCCATGATTTTAAAGTTCTATATCAAACTCAGCTTTCATACTAACTTGCCTCACAATTTTAAAAATATCTTCTTGGATCCAGAACACCTCTTGATTCCTAAACAACTCAAAATTTAACTATGAGACTCTAGCTATCTATTCTTCAACCGCCTCAGAGACCTGAGAGGGATAGATATATCTGATTGTATAGGAAGTGCAGGGCCTGCAGCTTCCAAAACTAAGAAATGACATACCAGTGGCTGCCTGGACAGTTACCAATTTCTCTCCATACATTACAGCATCGATCTTCAGTCGTTTGGCCCCGTTTCTCTGACAGACATTGATTGTACAGCAGGAATTATGAAGGACTTGCCTACCCTGTCTTGGCAGAGCTAGGCTGTCGACTTACCTGCTTCCAAGTTTTGTCCTTTTTGGACAGAAGTCTGTCTACAGTTGAAGCAAGGGGTTTTTCTTGCCAAGAGAAAGGCTTACCACTGGAGATTCTTCAATGCTCATCTTCTACTTGGAGTAGAATAGGGAGTGCTGTCAGGAGCTGACATGTCTTGATATCAAAAAAATCTTAAGTTAAGAAAACATCTTTGAATGCCATATTCTGCAGATCTCTTGAGGTTTTGATCCATATCTTTAGATGGACAGTGTAGTTTCTTTTTTCTTTCCTTTATTTTTGTTTGTTTGTTTTGTTTTTCTGAGATAGGGTTTCTCTGCATAGCCCTAGCGGTCCAAGAACTTGCTCTGTATACCAGGCTGGCCTCTAGCTCATGGACATATTCCTGCCTCTGTCTTCCAAGTGCTAGAAGAAGCACACGCCACCATCACCTGGCTTAAAATGTGTATTTTAGGCTGGCCTTGAACTCTTGATCCTCCTGCCTCCACCTTCTTCAGCAAATTCTACAAACATGTGCCACCACAACCAGCTACAGTGTAGTTACTAATCCATAAGTTTCTTACATAAATAAGAAAGAGATAAAATAGGGGTGGGAATATAACTCAGGGTTAGATTTCATGAGACCCAGGAATCTAAACCCAGCAAAGAAGAAAGGGGGAATAAGGAGAAATATAAAAAATATATGGCTAATTAAAGTATTTACCCAATATTTATGTTATTGTAATTGGTTCGGCGGCTGTTAATCTTTAAGCAGACATTATAAATGAGCACACAGGACACCACATGGATTTTAACAAGCCTTGACCTGAATTGTGCAATCCTAGCCCATCTAAGCTAGCTCTTAATTCTATTACCCAAATATGACCCCATATATACATACATCCCCTTGGACTGCCATTCTCCACGGTATGCCGATGTTCCTGGCCATGTGGAATGAGGTTCCTTTTTCTAACCCATGGTGTGTGCCTCCTTCCTGCTGCTCCTGGCTAGAATGAATTAATCCTCTTTCCAAAGCGCAGGCTTCCTGCTCTAATCCCAGGAAGTCCCACCTTTCTCTGTCTTTGGCCAATCTCAGGCCTCGGCATTTTATTTAACCAATCAGAGTCAATGTAAGTAACAGACAGCAAATAGGACCAATTAACATTTAGAATGCTTAATAGTACCCCAACAATTCCCTCCTTTTGTCTAAAAAAAAAGGCTAAATTTTTTAACTCGTATAGTAAAAACAAGAAGAAAAAATATGAAACAATCAAGAAAACCATATATAAAAGTTATGCACATAATGTTTAACCTATTTGTATCGGGCAATCTTGAAGAAGGAAAAAAAATCATCTATCTTGGTGTGTCTAAAGTTCTGAACCTAAATAATTTCTATCATACCCTATATTTATAAAGCTAAAGATTTTATGTTGTGAAGTCATTTGTAGTTGTTCCTGCAGTGGTTAACACTTAGGGGATTATTACATTTTTCTTCCTTCTGTGGTTCATTTCGATGTTTGTTTATTTTTTAATGAGTGTGTCTTCAAGGTCAACAATCTCTACCTGTTTAATATCTTCATTAGCTTTTATTGGCATCTCATACATTGTAATTTCTACCTCCAGGAATTCAGGTTGATCTTTTTATAAAGTCTTTCATCTTTGTACATAATGTTTAACCTGAGCGTTAACACATACATACGTTGCCGTTATTATCATGATATTAATGCACCTGTCTACTTAGACGGTCACATCTGCATTTCCAGACTGGACCTGCTTGTTCAGTTTTAAATTTTCCATTTATAATAATGAATATGTTTTCTTATTGTTCTTTATTACTTCATTAGAGGGCAAATGTTAGAATGTTTTCCCATAAAGGACTTAGATATTCAAAAAAAAAAGAAAATATCCTTTTAAATCCTAAACAACTCAAGTTCAATTGAAATTTTATAACTATTATGCCTTCAACTCCATCAGAGACATAAGAAGGGATAAAGTTATTATATGAGTGAGTAGGAAGCATAGGAGAGCAGCTTCCAAAAAGAAATATGACAGTTTGTTGCCTAGACAGTCCCAAATATGTCTTGATATCATTGGAGCATCATCTTCAGCCTTCTGGCCAAGCATTTTTCACAGACTAAATTGTGCAACAGGAAATCAGGATTTTCCCATTCTGTCTCTGCAGAATCAGGACATCAACTTACCTGCATTTGTGCTCTGGTCCATCTTTGGACTGAATATAGTCTGTTGAGAGAGCAGGGCCATTTTTTCCCAATAGGAATTATCTCCTGATGGGAGATTTCCTTTTGATGCTCATTGTCTTCTTCCAAGTCAAATGGGAGCTGTCAGGAGCTGACTGTCTTAAGTCAAACGTTTCTTATAATAATAAAAACATCTTTAAATGCCATTTTCTGTATGCCTCTGAGGGTTTTGAAGACATCTACTATTTTATTTATAAATCTATCTATCATCTATCTATCTATCTTTGAAAAAGCAAACTGTATATTTTTATCCATTTATTATCTGTTTAACCTAGTATTTGACATGACCAGGAGCTTGACTGGGCAGTCAATTTGTATTATCCAGACTCCTAAATAGATTGCAATAGCAACCCATAAAAGGATCGGAAGTAAACCTATACTTTTAAATGATTTGTACAGGCACAATAACTTATACAAGAGTTGAAATATACATATTATGTGTCAAAATATAAAATTCTATACTAATGAACCAAACTTAATCTTATTTTTGTATCAATATACAAAATTCTATACCAATGTATCAAAAGATAACCTTATTTAAAGAATAACAATAATTTTAAGTTTCAGAGAGCACATTCAATAATCTATCCTTATATCTTATCATTTCTATATTATATACATATATTCCCCCTCTTTTTCTTTTCAAGTCTTTCCCCCCTATATAAGAGAGAAAGAAGGATAGAGAAAGGAAAAAGAGATCTTCAAGTCTAACTTTCTATACCTTGCTTAACAAGACCATATGACAATTTGTAGCCATTACCCCTAAACAACATTTATAATACATCAAACGACCACAGAATCATCCACCCCACTTTTTGGAAATGGGACATCGCTCTCTTAAAACTGCTTCCTGTTGAATTGGGTTGTAGAAAACCTGTTTAGGGGGCCAAATAAAATGTAAAAAAAATGGTGAAGCAAGTAAATTGTAACATGTTGTCCAGTCTCTATGTGCTCAGCAATTTGAATGTCCTGAGCAGTTTGTACTTCAAAGCTGGACTTTGGTAGGAAAGTTCAGTCGTAGAGGCTGGGCCATCTCAGCAAGCTGTTTGAAGTTGTTCTGGATGTAGATTTTTGAGGAAACAGCTATTGAGACCATTCTATGAGGCTGGATCATTTGGGTTACTCTTCTTGTCTTCTTTCGACTCTGGTCCCTTTGTTCTGAAAATATATAATTTCTCACAAGTAGCATATAGTTCTGTAATTACTAAAATGCATTGGATGTGCAGGATTCACAAATCAATGAAGGAATATTTCCTGTTCTTTGAACAGAAGAAAGACATTTGTAAGTCTCCATTCATGCCATAGAAAAAGATGGCATGTAATAGTATTGCATATATATGCCATATATAATCTATTTGAAATTGAAAATACAGCATAAGACTGTATGAAGTTTAAGTCTACAGTTGACATAAATTAATTAATTGATTAAAACAGGTTTATTCTGTGTTGTTCTGGCTTGTTGAAGATTAGGTTGGCCTCAAACTCAAAAGGAACCAATTTGTCTCTGTCTTTATCCCCCATGATTTGGGATCTAAGGTATGCATTTATATATTTTTTCTTTCCTTTTCTCCTTTCTTTGGAGATTTAATTTCTATGTGGATATATCTATCCTTATTGAGACAGGGTTTCTCTTTGTAGCTTGGGCTGTCTTTATTTGCTCTGTAGAGCTCTGCAGATTAAATTGGCCTCGAACACACAAGGAACCTGTTTCCTCCTTGTCTCCCAAGTTTTGAGATCAAGGTATGAATTTAAATAATTGAATTACCCTTATTAAACAATAGCATTAATTAAACCATTTTTTGTATTAGTTTGAGTTCCAATTCTCCCATGGAAGCACCATTATTAAGGAGATTGGTTTAAAATAGCATTTTATGCTATTTTATGTTAGCTTTTCTTAACTGACCCCATATATACATACATCCCCTTGGACTGCCATTCTCCACACTATGCCGATGTTCCTGGCCATGTGGAATGAGGTTCCTTTTTCTAACCCATGGTGTGTGCCTCCTTCCTGCTTGCTCCTGGCTGGAATGTTTGAATCCTCTGTCTAAAGCACAGGCTTCCTGCTCTAATTTCAGGAAGTCCCACCTTCTCTGTCTTTGGCCAATCTCAGGCCTCGGCATTTTATTTAACCAATCAGAGTCAATGTAAGTAACAGACAGCAAACAGGACCAATTAACATTTAGAATGCTTAATAGTACCTCAACAGAGAAAGAGAGGGAGGGAGGAAAAAAATTGAAGGAGGAAAATACTTCTAAGTATAAAGGAATCAGAACTCTTCCAAACAATTTTTTTTCCTTTGGTTTTTGGTTTTTTGAGATAGGGTTTCTCTGTGTAGCCCTGGCTGTCCTGAACTCGCTCTGTAAACCAGGTTGGCCCTGAACTCACAGAGCTCTGCCTGCCTCTGCCTCCCAAGTGCTTGGATTAAAGGCATGATCCGCCATGCCCAGCTTCCAAATAATTTTTAAAGTTAACATTTTAGAGGGTAAAATTTTAGACCCAAGTTTTTCTGACAAAAAACAATCCAACACCCAAAAATCAAAAAAACTTGTGAATACTAAACATGGGAAGAATGCTGTCCCTGGCCACAGTTTAACTGCAAATAACACCTCTCTCTGACTTCCGTTTCAGTCAGTTTGTTTTGTGACAGCCTTTGTTGCAGATACCTGTGCCCTTGGGTAGGAAATTCATAATTCAAGTCCATTTCCAGAAAATTGTTCCGAGAACCCTTGAAAATCAGACACTTGGCTCTTCGGTATAGATAATCAGCTATCTTAAAGGTCATTTTAAATTTAGAGTGTCGTGGCTCATGTAAAGTGACCCTGACCTCAACTTTGCTTATCAAGGGCCGTTAAGTAGCATACATGCATCAGAGCATTTTATAACCACGTTGGAAGATGCGTGAATTGAGTCTAAATATGAAGATAGAGGAATTTTCAAGGTCCTTGTTCCAGTAAATATGAGGTCTAATTGAAGTAAGTTGACTCCAAGAATGTTTTGGCCACTGTTACTGGCCTTCTCTCCAACAAGCTGGACAGACCATAAATTATTCACATGAGTTATTCTGATTTTTCTGATGAGATTCTGGCTACCATTCTATGTCCATCTCATCCACAATCTAATCTAACATGACAAAACACTTATCCTTGAAGACCCAGCTTCCAAAAGCCTGGCAGAGCTTCTTGACAATACTATTTCTTTAGGCCACAAGGTGGCGCCCGAAAACTTCTTCAGCGCTGAACAGTCTGGAGGCTAAATTCTAAATAAAGGAGTGTCAGACAAAGATCGTCTAATCTAATCTACCATTTTGCAAATGAGCACACTAAAACCTAAAGAATGTAAATGACTTGATCCAAGTTCAAATTCTCAAACCCACCTTCATTTTATCAAGAAACAGAGCTTTCTAAAGCAAAGCAAAACAAAAGTTTTTCTAACAGTCCTACAAATAAAATATACTTCCACTATCCCTACCCTCACCCTCCATCGGGAGCCAATCTGACAGAAACGGCCTTCCCGCAGACCCCCACTGTATTGTCCATCTAAACCTACCTATAGCAGTTCACAGGACACCTTAGTTCAGATACCTGGAACCCGTCGTGAATCCTAAGTCTGCCAGCCTTGCTCTGGACCAAAATTAAGTTAGTTAGCCTCAATCATGGATGCACTTGGCCTTATCCAGACACTTGCTCTTCTGCCCCACCTTCAGTCTAACGGACTTCCTCTGCTTCTCCTGCTGCTGAATTCTGCCAAAGATATCAAACAGAAATTGCTTGCTTCTGCTATAAAATTGTGTCCTGTTTTTACTGACCCTGACCCACACTGGCAGCTCCTTTGCAGTCTGGAAACCCACACGCTTCAGAGGATGCCCTGCGGTCAACCCTGCCCTTGTCTCTATCATTGCTGACTCAAAACAGAGACCTCACAGCTGCCAAAGGTTGTTCTGAAACAGTCCATGTGCTAATTCATTGTAGTCTTTACAATGGACCTACAAAGCTTGAGAGGAAAAATCCCCATTTTGCAGATGAGAATCTTATGCACAGAGAGCTGGGGAATGGCAGAAGAAATGGAATTTTAGCCTAGGTGATCTGGCTCCAAAGTATTTTTCTTTGTCAAAATGTGTGTGTCCTCCAATGGCTGTGCTAGAAGCTTCACTTAGAAAGCAGGAGCTCAAAGCATCAAGTCCCTCCATTCCCAATGATTTGTTTATATTCCTACCATATTTATCACTTTCTCAAGTCCCTCCATTCCCCTCTACATAATTATTTCCCTACATCCCTGGTGTATTAGTTACATTCTCATTGCTGTGACAAAGTAGCTGGTATATGCAGCTCACGGGTTTGTTTTATCTCAGGGTTTAGGAAGGAATACAATCAAATACTTGCAAACCGAATCCAAGAACACATCAAAAGTGTCATACACCATGATCAGTTGATCCCAGGAATGCTTCATCCCAGAGATGCAGGGCTGGTTCAACATACAAAATCCATCAATATAATCCACCATATAAACAAGCTGAAAGAAAAAAAACCCACATGATTATCTCATTAAATGCCAAAAATGCATTTGACAAAATCCAACATCCCTTCATGGTAAAAGTCTTGGAGAGATCAGGCAGACAAGGACCTTACCTAAACATAATAAAGGCAATATACCGCAAACTGGTAGCCAACATCAAATTAAATGGAGAGAAACTTAAAGCATTTCCACTAAATTCAAGGAGAAAGCAAGGCTGCCCACTCTCTTCATATCTCTTCAACAAGTACTTGAAGTTCTAGCTACAGCAATGTGACAACTAAAGGAGATCAAGAGGATACAAATTGGAAAGAAGTCAAAGTATGCCTATTTGCAGATGATATGATAGTATACATAACTGACCCCAAAGATTCCACCAGAGAACACTTACAGCTGATAAACACCTTCAGCAATGTGGCTGGATACAAAATTAATTCAATAAAATCAGTAGCCCTTCTTTACACAAAAGATAAGTGGGCCAAGAAAGAATTAGGGAAACAATATCCTTCACAATAACCATAAATAATATAAATTTCATGGGGGTAAAACTAACCAAGCAATTGAAAGACCTGTATGATAAGAACTTCAAGTTCCTGAAGAAAGAAATTGAAGAGGACATCAGAAGATGGAAAGATCTCCCACGCTCATGGATAGGTAGGATCAACATAGTAAAAATGGTTTACAAAGTGAGTCCAGGACAACCAGGGCTATTACATAGAGAAACCCTGTCTCAAAAAAACCAAACTAAAGCAAAACAAAAAAACATAGTAAAAATAGCCATCCTACCAAAAGCAATATACAGGTTCAATGTATTTCCTATCAAAATACCAACACAATTCTTTACAGACCTTGAAAAAATAATTCTCAACTTCATATGGAAAACCAAAAAAAACCCTGAATGGCTAAAACAACCCTGTACAATAAAAGAACATCTGGAGGTATCACTATCCCTGATTTCCAGCTGTACTACAGAGCAACAGTAATAACTGCATGGTACTGGCATACAAACACACCACACCAGTTTATCAATGGAATCAAATCAAAGACCCAGAAATAAACCCACACACCTACAGTCACTTAATTTTTGACAAAAAAGACAAAACCATGCAATGGGAAAAGGACAACATCTTCAACAAATGGTGCTGGTCTAACTGGATGTCAGTGTGTAGAAGAATGTGAACAGACTTATATTTATCACCTTGCACAAAAGTCAAATCCAAGTGGGTCAAAGACCTCAACATAAAATTGGACACACTAAATCTAACAGAAGAGAAAGAGGGGAAAAGCCTTGAACTCATTGAACTTAATGGTGAGAAGCACTTGAAGAAATGCTCAACACCTTTAATCATCAGAGAAATGCAATTCAAAACAACTCTGAGATTCCATCTTAACCTCCCCCCCTCACCGCCCCTCAGAATGGCTAAGATCAAAAACTCAAGTGACAGCACATGCTGGCGAGAATGTGGAGAAAGGGGAACGATCCTCCATTGCTGGTGAAGTGCGAACTTGTACAACCACTGTGGAAATCAGTCAGGCAATATCTTAGAAAAGTGGGAATAGCTCTACCTCAAGACCCAGCCATACATACAAGACCCTGGCATATATCCAAAAGACTCTTCACCAAACCACAAGGACATTTCCTCAACTATGTTCATAGCAGCTTTATTTTTTTTTTAAAGATGTATTTATTTATTATGTATACAGTGTTCTGTCTGCATGTATTCCTGCAGGCCACAAGAGGGCACCAGATCTCATTATAGATGGTTATGAGCCACCATGTGGATGCTGGGAATTGAACTCAGGACCTTGGGAAGAGCAGCCAATGCGCTTAACCTCTGAGCCATCTCTCCAGCCCAGCAGCTTTATTTGTAATAGCTAGAAACTGGAAACAATCCAGATGTCCTTCAACTGAAGAATGGATTAAAAAAAAAACTGGTACATTTACGCAATGGAATATTACTCAGCTATCAGAAACAAGGAAATCATGCAATTTGCAACTAAATGGATGGAACTAGAAAAGCTCATCCTGAGTGAGCTAACCTAGACTCAGAAAGATATGCATGGTATGTACTCAGTTATAAGTGGATATTAGCCATATAGTACAGGACAACCATCCTGCAATCCACAGAACCAAAGAGACAAGAACCTAGCATAGCTATCCTTCAAAAAACTCCACCCACCAATGAGTCATGAACCCTGTTGCCTGTTAGTGGAACACCTTACCATAGCTGGGCTGCCATATCAGGCCCCAGTACAAGAGGAAATTTTTAGCACTCATGTGACTGATGAACTGTGGGGTTTGATATGTGGGGAAAAGTAGAAGATGGAGATGAGGAAGAGGAAGGGAGGGTGGGACTGAAAAGAGTGGAGGAAGGGGGCTGTGATCAAGATGTAACTTGAAAAAATTAATCAATTTTTTAAAAAAGGAATACAATCATAGTAAGGTGGCTAGCTGTTCACACTGAGTTCGGAGGCAGAATCCAGAGAGAAAATGAGAGCTGGGGGCTTGTGAGATGGCTCAGTGTTTAAGAGCACTGGCTGCTCTTCCAAAGGATCTGGGTTCAAATCCCAGAACCCACATGAAAGTTTGAAACTGTCGGTAATGGCCGGGTGTGGTGGCATATGCCTTTAATCCCATCACTCAGGGAGGCAGAGGCAGACAGATCTCTGTGAGTTTAAGGCTACCCTAGTCTACAAAGTGAGTCCAGGACAGCCAGGGCTACGCAGATAAACCCTGTCTTGAAAAAAGAAAAGAAAAAGAAAATTAGAGTTGGTTTTAAACCAAGTGAGACACTTTCTTAAGTAAAACTCTACTTCCCAAAGGTTCGATGACTTTTCAAAACC
>CAJQZJ010036500.1:0-45511 GCA_907164525.1 Lophiomys imhausi
AGAAACCATGTCTCAAAATGCCCCAAACAGAACAAAGAAAGAAACAAACAAAGAAAAATAACAATAGCAAAATGAAAGGATTCACGTATCATTTCAATAGTTTTGTTTTTTTTTTTAGCGTGAATCCAAATATTTCTATAATTGGATAGTAAGCTTAAAAAATAACCCAGGTAATTTTCTTTGGTTTAATATATTCCCAAAATTGAATAAAATCCAGAACATTGTATGACTTTGCCATTACGTTTTGCACATTTAATATATTACAACACAGCCATTAGGCTTAAAATGTAGAAGTTCATAATATGAGCCCCTTTCTTTAAATTCTGTGGATTAAAGGTTCCCATTTGTCTCCATGAATTATTGTGTTCAAAAGCTCTTAGATAATGCATGACACATTAGAATATGCTGAGTGACTATGTTTTAAACAAACTAACATTTTCCCTAAATGTTTCTATTTGATATCACTTTGAACTAAAATACATAAGTCTTGTGTGTATGGGATAGGGCAGATAACTTGTTTTTTTGTGCCATTATAGTCACTCCTTGGGAAAAGGTGGTTTACGGTACAATGGTAACATGATATCGCTGTGTTTATGAGGGCCACTTGACTTGGCCTCATATAATTATTTTTTATTACAGAGAGCACATTGGACTAAAAATACCCAAAGAACACTGATTCCCAAGTGTGCTTACTGGATTAGTAGTATCTCTAACAAAGATTCTAGAACATAGTTTCTCAAGCCTTCGCACCACTAATATTTTGAATTAGATAATTCTTTGTTGTGTGCATTCCTTGCCTCTAGTAACTAGAGAGCAATAGCAATTCTCTCACTATTATAACACCCAAATATGTTCTTTCAGAGGTAAAAAATTGCTCCTAGCTGAGAACCTACATATTTACTATTAATCAGTCCATTCACTAAATATGTATAATCATGCATAAAATTAAATATTTAATGTTTAAAATAGAAATCCAACCCATAAATGTTACATTTTATTTATTTACGTATCTGTTTACATATTTATTTATGCATTTATGTTTTTATTTATTTGTGCATCTCTGTGTGTATGCATATGTGTGGCCTGCCAATGGCATGTCATGCATGTGGCTATCAGAGGACAACTTTCTGGGGTTGGTTTTCTCTTTTCACCATATATAAGTTCTAGGGACTGAACTGAGGTCCTCACATTTGTTGGCAAGCATTTTTACTTGGTGAGCCATCTCACTGTTTCAAACAGATGTTCTTTTTTTTTTTTAATTTCCTAGGCTCATGGATACTAACATGGAATTCATTTGCTTCACTAATTCTGATTATAGTCTTCATTTCTCTAGTTGCTAAGTATTCATAGAAATAAGGTCACATGTACCAAGCAAGTACTAAATTCTATCTCAGGTGCAGCATTATACCCTATGAGGCCTACTAAAAACAGATTTCCATTCTAGACACAACTACATAGTGAGTCCCTGTCTCAAACAAGCAACAAGTCCCTGTCTCACATAAACAATCCAACAAGTAAGTAAGTAAGCAAACAAGCAACTCTTTTGATATCTCCATGGTCATTAAAGTTTAAGTAGCACTGGGTGAGTTAATAATAAAGTGTGAGTTGGGTTGGTGAGAAATAGACACTAGATTGAGGCATGACATTGGGTAGAAATAGAAAACACTAAGACTTGAGGAACTATGAATAAGGTAAATGCAACACCATCGTTTAATATCTTTCAAGGCAAACAGAAAACAAGAGCTCTTGTCACAGTAACTCATTACACAAAGCCTAAACTAAGGGGTCTATGACACCAAGAAAATAAAATCCATTAATAATAACCATGTTGACAATAGCCAGATACTTTTCTTAGAGAAAACATTTTAAAAGAAGAACAGTATTTGTTGAGTGTGTAACTTAAGAGTTTCCCCAGAGTGTATTGACTGCACAGGCTTCTAATAAACTGCAAGGTGTGTTTTCAATTTAGACAAGCACTTGAATGTGACTTTTGCCTGTAATTCACAAAGGTGCCTCCCTGACATTCTTGTGACTATTATTATCACTGTCTCTGTAGTTATTGGGTCCTCCAAAAAACGTGATGACTTGTTCCAGGAATTGATCTTAAATAGGAAGAAGGCAAAGAGTTGCAGAAGTCACTGCTGTGTATGCTAAATTCAACTGTCTATGCTACCAAAGACCTAATCTCATTCTCCTTGCCTCTGTTATCCTTGTTAATTTTTCTTCCAAAAGTTGACCCGTTTCCCAATTTGTCTCTCTTTTACAGGCGCCGAAATTGTAAGACATTTCAGCCAGGCTCTTCGCCAGCTAACAGCTTAAGGTAAGGACAGGCCCAGGTTAAAGTGGCTTGAGGCGTATCTAGGGGCAAGGAAGCAGAAAATTGCAAGAGGGAAGGAATCTAAGGCTTGAAGGAGCAGGTGTCTGGCTCGGCGGCCCCACCCTTGGCTAGGTGGGGGAGTCAAGCCAAAGTTTTGCAACTCCAGACCTCTGGGAGGCTACACGCACTCCAGCCCTGCAAGCCTGTCTGCAACGTGGCCGCGTTCATCCGGGTCGCCCTCATCTCCCATACTCCTCTCCCGCTCTCTCAAACTCTTCGGTTCTTTCTCCAGGCCCAGTAGTACTCCATGTGTTCCGATCCCGGACTTGAGCTGCTCTCCGCAAACCAGCAGAGCCTCCGGCTTCCCCAGCTCCTGCTACTTCAGCCAAACCGCTTTGGAGCCTGAAGCCTCAGCTCCCCGGACATCGCCCGGCAGAAGGGTGGAGGCAGGGCTAACTGCGGAACCGCCCCCAACCGCCTCCCAGCCTAAGCGACCGGGCGGGTTGCTGAGGAGCCTCCACCTCTTCTTCCTAAAGCGGCGAGGCGCAACCAAGCCGCATCGCCAGAGCCCAGGTCCCAGCCAACGCCGCGCGCTCAGCTGTGCTTTCAGGAAGAAGAGCGGCAGCACCGCAGTTGATCTAGACCTGAGCGGGCAGGAGTCAGAGAGGTAAACTGAGTCCGGGAGAGCTGCGCCGCGAACCGCTCAACTCCCAGCAAGGGGGGTCGGGGGGGGTGTGGGAGAGTGGAGGTTGCAAGCCACCAGTCCACTAACTCCACTTCTCTGCGTCCTTCCAGGCCCCAATCAAGAAGCCCGGGAGAGGTGCCCAGCTACCCCCATAGGAGGAGCCGGTCTCAGTCCAAGGCGCCACCACCGCAGAAACAGCGCGAAGTAGCAATAGCCTCCATGGCCCACTCACCGGTGGCTGTTCAAGTGCCCGGGATGCAGGTGAGGAAACCCAGTCTTCCCCTGGAGCCCACGTCACTGCTCTGGAGCCCCGCTTTGGGCCCCAGGAACCAGGGGCAGCCGCCGAGCAAACCTGAAGGCAGGGCCGGATCTCTTTGCCAGGTGACCCTGAAGTAAAGCTCGAGGTGTTTCCTTGAGTCCGGCCTAGACAGTGGTTTGCGTGAGAGAGACTGGGGCGACTGGGGCGCTACAGTAAATGGGTGTTGGGGTTGGCGGGGGAGGGGGTACACACGTATAAAAATAGGCCAGAACCTTAGGCACCTGTGCATGTTGACTTCTTAATTGTGGCATGGCTGAGGACTGGGGAGTGGTGGTGAGGTCCCACAACTTAACCTAGATGAGATGGCATGTTGGAATGTGTGGGTTAAAACACCCAAGCGATGCCCCCCACAGGGTACACACATAGAAGTTGGGGCGGAGCAAGACCAGGAGTGGTGGTGGCATTGAATTAGGTTCTTCCTGTGTGCAAAGAGAGAAGAGCGAGGTGATTTCTTTTCCCTTTCCGTGCCCCTTAGAAGCAAACTTTTTTCTCGCTCCACCACCTGGCCCATTGGGTAGAGCTGTGAGGAATGCAGGGTCCTAATCTGAGGGCCTAGGTGATGACTTCTACGGCCCCCTGTTCCGTGTCTCTCTCATAAGGTGGTTTGTACATGTATTTAAGCTTTTGTCCAGTGCAAAGGACCACTGTGGGGGACCCAAGTTCTCATTCAAACTCTATGCAGTTCTCCTCTCATTTTATTTATTATTTATTTATTTAAGAAAAGCTGTGTCAATAGACTTTTTAACACATCTTTTTTTTAACCATTCTAACATTTTAAATCATTTACATTTGGGGTCCTCCCCCACGGTAAACTACACAACTCCTTTATGAATTATAGGTCCGAGGCTAAAATCACCGAAACTGGTTCTTTGTGATCTTCTAAATATGCTAAGCCACACAAACTTTTTTCAAGTTAGAAAATGTCTAGAACACTGCATAGTTTATATTTCTAGTAGAAATCAAAACTTTGTGGATTGGAGTCTCAGTTTACTGCCTGATGCGTGCATGCATTTCATCTTTTGCTTTAGAAATTGGTCTCATTTTATGCATGAGCACAAAGCTGACTTTTAAAACGTTTCTTCTCCTCAAAGGGGCCATTTGTGCAGGACATACATTTACCGTGCATTTAGGGCAGGTCTGGGTTGTGACTCAGGAAGTTTGTCTATATTTAATAAAATTATGGCAGGGGAGGGAAAGAAATGTGTAGTAGGAAAGAGTGGGGCTTTTTATGGTATTAATCCATTTAAGCTTTTCCCAGTGCTCCAAACTTTTTTCTCATGCATTCTCATTTCCTGACTCTCTTTTCCCTAGCTACTTTGCCCCACACACCATTCATTCAGTTCTACCTTTGGTTTTATCCAGAGAAGTAGGAGTTTGCAATAAGAACTACAGTTTTGCTCTGTCTGACCTGGAAGAAAGTGTGAACTTTTCCCTGCATGCTCTGCTTTCTATTATGTGGAGAAGTAGAACTTTACATATGTGATGCTTGTCGCTCAGGGACTCCATGCTCCTCTCTCTCTCCATTGTGTGTAGGCGCATCTCATTCATCAATGTTGTGATTCTGGGGAACTGTGTGTTCAGGAGAAAATGGTTTCTGGCCTTTATTTCATTTGTCTTGACTTTATTTGATTTATGTAGTTTCTGGTCTTTATTTAATTTGTCTTGACTTTATTTGATTTAGATGGCTTGCGAACTGCTTGCTGTTCAGCATTTTCGTATTGCTCCCTGCTTTGTTTAATTATCTGAGCTAGCCATCTCTTGGATTTTTAAGTCTTAATTAAGGTGGGTTAAAATGTGAATGACATTTGAAATGATCAACTTTGCCTTTCATGGTATGCCTTCCTAAACTTGTTCCTTTGTCAAACCTTAGCTGCATAGGCCAGTCATCTTACCGGTAGCAAAGAAGAGGTGATTGTTGCTCTCTATCTCAATGAAATAGCACATTCTACAATGATTTCCATTTTCTTGCCAGATGTGGTTCTTAAACACTTGCTGTGACATTAAAAAAAAAATACAGCTTTTTCCATACTTGAAATTGTACAAGGACCTAAAAACACATTCACAGCATGCAGCATGACCCTTCAGCCTAGAGTACTTTTGTTTTCTTTTACAAAAATATATCCTGGGATCATAATGGTCTCGTAGAGTTCTGTTAGAGTTAGGAGCAAGCAACTGTGAGGCAGTTTAAGTAGTAAGAAAACTTGAATTTGCCATGTGTTCTTTAAATTAATGTGTAATATTTCCCCAAGTCAGGTAGAAGTGATTGACCAGCCTGTACATTTTTAACTGTTTATGTTGGAGAGTTATGAAGATTGATGGGAAAAGTGAGTTTTCCAGAAATTAAAAAGCAAAATTACTTTCTCCACAATGTTTTTTCTCCCTCTGAGGAGAGATGTGGAGCAGAAGCCGAGCTAACTGCTCTGTTGCTTAAGACTTTAACATTGCAAACTTTCAAACAAAGAAATTTCTGTTGCTATTGGTTTAAAAAATAAAAGAGAGTTGGAGTGAAGGAAGAAAACCCAGGATTTGGTCCAATTCAAACTCATCCTTGTGAAATTAGTTCCTCAAAATTTTATATTGTTGATATTTCTCAATACTGTTATACTGAATTTTTTTTGTCCTATTACACCCAGTGTCCAGGATATGATTTTTTTGTATTTGTGCATTTTTTTAAGGTTTATAACTAAAGGAATTTTCCATCCCAGGAGCTGTACTCTTGAGCTACATTTAAAGTACAACCTTAAAAAAATAATAAACCAATAAACCTGTCTCTTTCCACTCAAATATTTACTCTTCAGTGATTTAAAACCTGTTTTTGACTTTGAAGTTGTCAGTTAAAAATTATATTTGAAAATTTAAGATATTTCCCTTAAAACTTCCACTAGTGCTTTAAAATAAGCACAAAAGCATTTTTCAGTCTTTCATAATGTTTAGTTAGAGAATAAAGTTAGATGTTCGACTGAGTATATGATATTATTATGTTTGTTATGCTTTATGTTATGTCTCTCACTAAAAAACAAAAAACAAAATTTCTTACTTAAAGACCTTTAAATGTGAAAATGGTGGTACAGTTTAACGATGGTTGTTTGAGATATCAATGGAAATGAAACTTTAGTGTTAAGAAAAACTTTATTGAAGATGTAATTAAGGAGTAAAAAATATTACCTGACATTGGTGAACCAAGTAGTGTCTTCCAGGAAGAACCAATGTAGAAATATATGATCTGCCCTTAAAGAACTATCAAGCAATACCAAGTTTGTGCTCTTACTTCTGTAAGTATAAAGAGAGATTCTGACTAGGGGAGACGAAGTCTTCCAGAAAGTCAGCTGACCCTAAAATAGTGTTAGGATTTGGGGTAGGCATTTCCAAATGAAGAAACACTCTTAGCTAAGGTGTACCTATACATATAAGCAAGGGCCTGTCTGCATGTTTGAGCACACATACACATATGTGCATATACACTGTCTTTGAAAATGGAATAAAACCATTTGGGTGATTATGAAGTATTCCACTAGAGAAATAATAAATAATAACTTTGGGAATCTAGAGTGGGACCATATCCTGGTGGCCTTTAAATGCTAGAGAAAGATTTTAGCCTTTGAAATAGCCATTGAGCATTTCTGTGTAACAGTACTCAATAAAGTTATGTACGGGAAGAGAAAACTCTATATTGGATGAATGAATGTACTGGAGAGGTATGACATTTAAGATTGTTTGATATACAGAGGTTATTTCAATAGGACAATCATAGCTATGTAAATACAGTGGATCTTAGATTAACAGGTTTACCTCCATAACCCTGGGTGCCATAAAGAAAAAGACATCATCTGGTTTAATAATTTGCTGGTTACACATGGACTGAGATAACTATACCTCATCTGAATAAAGTAAGAATGCAATGCAGAAAAGGCAGACCTGGCATGAAGCAAATGATTTCTGCTGCGTACTTGTGGATTTTCAGCTAGCAATGGAATGACCATAAGAATGTCCAGCATTGATTAGAGATGTAGAACAGCCATTCATTGTTTACTGAGAATCTCCTATACAACTCGGCACTTTACTTAAAGAGAAAAGATGGAGAGCTATCAAGATGGAAGAGGTTCATAACATCAGTAAGAATATGTGGAAGTGAAGGCCCTGGTGAGATAGGAAACACAGGGTGTGAATTAAGTTGCCTGAGAGGATGAGAAAATATGCCAGGATAAAGAGGAGTTGTTAGCTGGGGCAAATTCTTTATTGACTGTTACCAGGAAGCCTGAAGTTAAGGGATTACTTGTGGCACCAGATTGCAGTATGTGGGGCTACTGTCTTGTCTTTTTTTTCTCAATGCTGTGTGAGGTAGCAAGAAGTCGGACGAATTGCCACAAGAACCCTGTGTTGAGTGCTTGAAGCTGAGGCATTCAATGTGATAAGTGGGACAAAATAATCCAGGCCAACTGCCATCTTGGAGGAGGAGGGGTAGTTGTAGTTTGGAGGCTTAAAGCTAGGGCCTGCAGGCTCTAGGGGCTATTGGGAAAACTATACAGGAAGTGGGCAGAATATGGCATGTGAAGTGAATGGTAAGGATGGTTAAAAATGATGCCTGAATCAAAAAGTCCATCATGTACCTGCCCTCCTCTTACCATAGAAAATGAGAGCTTATAATTTGCCTGGTGCTTTGGAGTTAGTGAGCATTGTGGAGCTGTATTGGTTTTTTATTCTGCTTTTCATTCATTTGGTGACCTTGTACAAATTGTCTACAAAATTGGGAATAATCAAAGCTGCATTTTCTTTGCCTAGACGAGAGGTTATTATGATGAATTAGTATCATCTGTGGAGTATCATATTTGGAGCTCCTGTGGGCACTGTCATCTTCTCCTGCTTGATAGCCCACAGTATTTTAAATTAAAACCAAATTCTAACTACCCCCACTGTCCCCAATCAGATCCAAAGCCCTATGCTCAGTTTCTTGCAGTTTTTGCCTTGGGCTACTCTCTATAGATCCAAACTTAGTTTAACTACTACTTCCCACCAAGAAATCCCATTTGATCTGCTTCCTCAGCTCCAATTCAGTAGTCATCAGTTGGTCAAATCTTACTTGACTTTTTTTCAGGTAAATTTTACTTTCTTCAAGGACTTCCTGAGAATGTGCCAAGCTATAGAACCCTCATTTCTATACAATTTGCATCTGCTGTCAGTGGCACACAGTGTTTGATTTATATCCCACCTTTGCCTTTGATTTTCTTTAAATATGTTTGTTAGGGCTAGAGAGATGACTCAGTGTATAATGTCTTTGTCACCAGAGGACTTGAGTTCATATCCTAGCACCACATAAACACCTGGTGGGTGTGATTGTCTGTAATGTGATTAGTGTTCTGGATGTACATACATATACATATGGAAAAATAAATAAGTTATATATGTCTCCAAAACTAGGTTGTGTTTTTTTGAAGTTATGGACTGTGCATTTTACTTTTCTTTGTACCATTATCTATGTTTTTACATAGATATAATAATAAATAATAAATATAAATAATAGTTATTAATTACATCTATGAATCTTTATACACAGAGTTGTCTAGTGAATATACTATAGATATTTCCCTCCTTTTAATGTCTGGCTGTTCTTTAAATATGTTGAGGAATGTTTACATTGTATCAGCTGTAAACATTAATTTAAATGTGTACAATAGAGACTTTCTTCTCATTAAGATGATTTTAATGAGTAATATTTTCTCAAGCATGATGTTCTTTAGAACTGATCAGTGTCCACACTCTGACACTGTCGTCCACTTGCCTTCCCAGGTCTTTGGGAGAAAAAGGAGTCCCATGGTTTGCCTTCTAAGTGGGACTGATTTCAGACAGACTTTTGCCTTTGGGGAAAAATGGCTTCCTCAGCCCTCATCTCTTCCATTTTGTCTTTTCTTTTGACTTGCAGTTTCCATTGCCCCTTTTGGATTGTTTGCCTGGTGATTAGGACCTACCCATCCTTTTTGGTTCTTTGTTCTGTTCTCCTCATATTGCCTAAACCACTTTTTTTGAGATTGCTTTGTTTTCTTGTCCCAGCTATTCCACTGAAATCTGATAATTTCATGCATATCATTGTCTTTTTAGAACATGTTTATTTATATACATATGAGTGCTTGCCTGCATGTATGTATGTGCACCACATGCATCTCTGGTGCTCCCTGAGATGGTAGATCCTCTGGACTTAAAGCTGGTGGAAAAGCCTCTATACGGGTGTTGGAAACCAAACCTGGATCCTCAGAAAGAGTAGCAAGCGTTCTTAATCACTGATCCATTTCTTTCACATTTCTCCCTGTGTTTAGGTATTTTTGGCCGATATTTCAGTGTGTGGACTTTCGTCTAATGGTCATATTTTGTAGGGACTTGAGCCTTGGATAAATGGAAATAGAATTTCAGACATCTTGGTACGTTTTAATTGAGTTGTCTTTTGAAAGAGTGGTGATATAACTGAACCTGTTTGTTGCTAGAAAACGGAATTAGGAGAATGAAAACTAACATCATTATTAGGTGTGGTACAACAAAGTCATTTTCATATCTCATAATGAAGACTTAAAGACTTCCCACCACATATACATATAAAACAATGTCTTTGGAGGAATGCCATGAAGTAAGTAATTTGATTATTTATTCATTGAATTTCTGCTGTGTCAGTGATAGACCCCATGGCCTGCCATATGCTAAGCAAGTGCTCTAGCATTGAGACATATTGCCAGCTCTTCGTTTTAAAGTAGACAATAATCAACAAAATACTCCCAGCTAAAATTTTACGCCCACGTTAGATATATTTCTCACTTGGTCATCTGTTGCTTTAAGTATGGCGTTTTGTGGTAGGGGTTACATATCAGAATTAATGTTTCTGGAAATCAGATATTTCTTTAATAACTAATTCCCTTCAAAACTCTTAGGAAATAAAAAGAGTGATTGTCTGGAGGAAAAAAATGCCTTTAAACATGGAATTTAAACATAAGAAGGCTGCCATCACACCCAGAATGACTATTCATGATCCTCTTTATTTGCTTCCCCCAAACTTCATTATTAACAGGCAAATTACCTGCTACACATGTTCACAAAAATGGGAAGGCTTATTTCCACAGCAAATCTTGACCTCTATTCTTGCCTGCTTCTTCACAACATCTCAGCAACATGTCCCTACTGAGGATAGGGAGAGCTGGAAGGAGCTGCCAAAGAACTCTCCTTAGCCTGTCCTGGCCTTGTTCCAGCATTCCCCTAACAGAGGCCTACTGGCTTTTCTTCTCCTTCATTTATCATAAGATCATGGATTTAAATGATTCACATCCCCAAATATCAGATTAGCCATTAGAATGGCAGACTTTTGGATACTCTGGCAAAATTAGAACACAATTGTGGTTCATAGTTCCAGAGCCTTAGGGGGGAAAGAAAAAAACTGTAGACAGCTTAGATGAACGAGATGAAAGATTTGAAAATACTCTTCATTCTTGGTCCCTCCTCCTCTCCTTCTCTTCCCCCACCCCCAGTCATCATCAGCCACAACACCCAGTACATGCTAGGCGAGGGTTCTACCATGAAGCTGCATTCCCAGCCCCTGCTTGTGTTTAAAGTGCTGAATCTCCATCTATTTGATCAAGTCACTTTCCTAATGTGAGAAACAGAGGCACCATGTCTTTGTGCTTTCATCACAGACAATGTTTAGAGAAACAAAACAAAGCAAAACAATAATAACTTTTTGAACCTTTCTCGGTGATCCCTCTAACAGGGATGGTGTGTGGGTGGATTTTTCCCTCTGTGTTCTTAACCTGTTAAGGAGAACGTTGGAGAAAATCTGTAAGATCTTCCTGACTTAAAATTTGAAACAATGAAGCATGTAAGAGAGGCTGAAATCAACCACGAAGACTTAAAAATTTTCATTTATTAAAGAACAATGGGTGCCTGGCCAAAGAATAACAGTTGCTTTGGATTATAGGAGCAGCTTCCTAGTATCAACTTAATGAAGTTTCAGGGGATTTGAAATGTATACCACACTAGATGTGTTCAGACATTTCTAAGTATGCTGGTGAATTACTCTACCAGATTTCAATAGTGCCTGGTAACATAATCCTAGGAGTGAATTTTTGGCAGGTGGAGGAAGTACTTCAAGGACATCTAGAAGCATCCAGAGTTTTTTTTTTTTTTTAAATGCATTTTTGAGCCGCTGTGTTCCAGCATTTAAAAAAAAAAAAGGTTCCCCCAGATTTCCGTTAAAGCGATGGATTTGGGGTATATCACCTTACAGCATGTATATTAAAGCTAGGCTTAGCTATTTGATGCAGTAGAGTTTGAATAACAGAGCAACAGGTGATGGGGGAGGGGTGAGCAACGTAGATAATCAGGTGGGGTGTTGGGGTTGTTATTAATGCAAGGAAATTGGGAGAAGCTGAGCCAATAAAAGCCATAAAGCCAGAATTTCTTCCCAAACCTTCTGCCCACTAGAGCTGGGAAAGTTTTTGGATTCCTCGGTCTCAATTTCCTGCTGCCTGCCTTAACTTTAAGCAGAAGCACAAAAGAAACCAACCAGGAAAATATACACACATGCTACTAAGTATGGGGATAGAAAGAAGAACTTTGACCTCTTGTGGTTAAAGAGACTATAGTCAGAGTCTAGCCACCCTGGGGAAAGAAACATTTTTCAAATGTGTGCTTTTAAATGCTACTGACCCCATGGGGAAACAGGTTAGTAAACTCATTAACTCAGTCCTATTTACTTCTCCAACTTACATCCACATTTTTGTTTGAAATTAGCTCAGAGGCTTTCTATGTGCCACCCAGTAAATGACAATATATTGGATGCTCCCATGCTGGGCTGGGCTGCCCTGGCTTTAATGTTTTTATGTTCTCGCTCTTTAAGAACAAACTGGTTCTGACTTCAGGTAGAAAGGAGTTATCAGCTGTTTCCAAGGCTTATTTTGATCGGGACATAGGACTTTGTGCTCATCTTTTGAGACAGCAAACATGTAAGAGGTTCTCTGACTTCAAGAAGTTTATAAACTAAAATGACTAACCATCTACGTGTTGAGGAATGTTACAGTGCAGATCAAAACCAATGAATCTTAAATGAGATAGAGTCTGATTCAAAAGCATTCATTCCATAGAAGATAGATTACGGTAGAATACTGTCATTTATAAAAACTTCATGAGAGAAGAAATGCATATACCAGAGATTTGAGGTAGGTACTAATTAGAATGAACTGTTGGGACACATTGGAAAAAGCCTTGATTGCCAGACTAAGACATTTATTTACTTGGTTTATCTGTAGTCTGTTATCAGAAGTTATTTAGCAAGACCAGTGTTTCTTTGGAAGCTCAGTTAAAACTTCAAAAAACAAAACAAAAAAAACCGCAACAGGCTGGATGGGGATAGGATGGGTCTGGATAAATATTTGATCTAGGGAAGTGGTTCTCAACCTTCCTAATGCCAGGACCCTTTAATACAGTTCTTAAGTTATGGTGACCCCCAACCGTAAATCTATTTTCATTGCTACTTTATAACTGTAATTTTGTTACTGTTATGAATGGTAATGTAAATATATGTGTATTCCAATGGTCTAAGGAGACCCCCAAATGGGTTGCGACCCACAGGTAGAGAACCAACCATCTAGGACAATAAAAGTCAAACTCTGCCAGCTAAGAAACCACCTGGAGGGGTTTTTTAGAAAGACCCAAGTCTGGTCCTATCCCCTCCGTTTCTGATTGTGCAGGTCTGAGGTGGAGTCTGGGAATTTGCATGTCTAATAAGTTCACAGCTGCTCTGTTGGTTTGGGGTCTCTCCTGAGCACCACTCAAGGTATTTACAGAGCTTGGTGACTGATTGAATGTGGGAATTAGAGAAGCATGATGAGAGGGTCAAGAATCAGAGATGCAGCTGAGTGTTGAAGAGAACCAGCACAAGGCCAAATTTCAAGTGCTGGTGCATACGGCGAAGCAGAAGCAATTAGCAGCCAGTTTGTTCAGGAGAGAAAATGGAAACCGGGAGGGAACTGATAAAAGATAAACGTGTGAGAGATGAAAATAGGAAGATTTCCAGTTATTCCACCAAGGATGTGAACACTGTGTCTGAGTTCTACAGCTTCAAAAAACCCAAAAAACCTCACTGCTCACCCATGACTTGTTTCCTTCACCGAGGTATGTTTGCATCTTAGAATGTGCTCATTGTTATTTTTACTCATCATTGACTCATGCCTGCTGTAAGTAAAGAACTTCTGTTTTTATTTATCGATTTATAACTTAAACTTTGTTGCATATATTATATATTTATGTTCTATCTGGGAAAAATTTTACCTAGTGACATTGTCCATTAGCCTGGTATCAACCTAATTGGCTTCAGTGGTGCCAAGTCACACAGCTTTCTCACTCTGGTTAAGATTTCTTAGGTGAGAAATTCTTGCAAAGAGAAGCCTTCTGTGAAATTCTGATACCGTGCCCACTGTGGTTCTGTGCTGTCTGCAGTTAACAGTTCAGCAAATTCTCTTCCTTGAGGTGCAAGCACTTATTAAGAATATGAAATCTGGTTAAAAATGAGGTAGAATGCCATTATTATAAATGACAATATTACATTGGAGATTTTTAAGATCTTTAGCAATTTTCATAAACAGCATCAGTTTTCATGATTCCGAATCCTCCTCTGGCTTGCTATTGTACACTATTCCAGCCACATGGAGCCCCTCAATCAAACAAACCGAATCTAATATTTCTAAACTGCTATTAGAAAAAAAATGTTTATTCATAATCATGCCACTCTGAAGCCAACTTGTGATTACATATGTAAATTTCTGGAAGGGAGAGGAAGTTAATTCTGAATCATTAAGGAACTATCAAACCACTTCCTAAATGGCCTTTCTACTCTATGACATATTCCCTATACCTGTCAGGTTCGTATGTTAGCACTTGCCAACAGGTACCATGTAGGAAACCCAGAGTCAAGTTCAAACAAAGGATTAGAACTGAAAGCAAGAGAAGCAAATATTTAATGAGTTTGCCAACTCCAAACAACGTGAACAAACTTGATTACCCACTTAGGTACCAGTTTTGCATTGGATCAATTTTCAATTTCTCAAATGAAAGCAAGTCAGCAATGGCAACAACAAAGAATCCATCCTTCAGAAATAAAAATTGACCACTAATAATGATATCCAAAAAAGCACACACAGAAATTTCTCTTAAAATGTTTCAATCTGTGTTTATTCATCATTAGAATAAACCCATATAATCACCAGATGACCCATATAATCACCAGATGACCTTTAGATAATACAGTACATTAAGATGTAAAAATCTTTGTTTATCCTATGCCCTATGCTTTAGTGAACATCCATTAACTAGAGTAAAAACTGTTAAGTTAAATTTGTGTTTGTAAAAATGACTGATGTGTGGCTGGATGGATGTATACATGTATGTATATTAGCACATGTAGGTGTATTGTATAGGAAATATATTTTGCATTTGAAAATTCTTTATTTAAAAATAAAGCTCAGTATTTATGTATCAAGATGTAGCTAGTTTTAAAACATGATAACAATAGGTTTTCAGAGTACAGTGGGCAAAAGATGACATGATAATTTAAGTTAAAAAAAAACTAGACAAGACAAGTATGACTTGACAATGACATTTAAGAATGTCTGCATATAATGGAAGTCAGTAAAGTTTATGGAAAAATTGTGACATCCCTGGTGTTAGAAAATATTTCTGTTATTTGAAAAATCCAGAGCATGTAGACTGTCATTTAAAATGTTCACTGTGAGGTACCTGTGTTGAAATGCTAGGCACTTTACTGTGACACATGTTAGGTATACTTTGTCACAGTGTACCTAAAGGGGTCTTTCTGATTTTGCTTTCTTATTATTTAAACCCTGGTCTGTCTTAAAGAAATTGAACTCAAGTAGTCTGTTCCATACAGTGCACAGATCATGAGAATTGACTTTTAATGAAATTTGATGCCAGTGTTAAGCAGTTTTAGTGAATTAGAATTGAACATTACATGGGATTACATTTATCAAGATTTCAAATATTCTGCTTAATTTCTCCCATAGAACAGTCTTACACAAAATCATTGCATCAAAGAAGCTGCCTTTGATAAACACAAATCTGTTCAACTGTTAGTAAAATCAGAGATACTGGGCAGTATGTAAATGATTTGTAGTTAACAGAAACTTGTTATTATTATCCAAGCTAATTCTGAAGCTAAATGTATTTCAGATGGTTCACACTATGAACTCAAAGGTGATAGGGAATGGAGATAACCAGATATTGGAGTCTGACTCAGTCACAAACAAAATCTTGTAACAGGAAACTGCTTTTTCTTCCAACTATTTCTTTATGAAAAATGGCGACTATCATTGAAAGATCTTTTTTTTTTTTTTACTCTGTCACCAGCTTCCCAAAGGGCACATAAAATGAAAATGTGGGATTTGAGTAGTTAAGAATGACTCAGTTTTGAGACTTTAGCATAGGTGACACCTCCATGATCATCTTTTCAGACTGATTTCCGGTAATAGCAAATGAAAAAACTATTACTTTTATTGTTATGGGTTGTCTATCTTCTGAGGTTCAGGCATTGTTTTTGGAAACCCTACTCAGGGAGGGTAGCATTTCCTAATACCAGGGGAATACTGCTGCCTCATGAGCAAGCAGAAAATGTAGGTGAAGGAAAACAGCGCTAGACTCAGGAAGCACAGAAAGGCAGTATTTCCAAGTAATCTTTTGCTTCAAAGATTGAAAATTTTTTGTCTATCTAATTTTTAAAAATGGGAAATTTACCTACTTTCTGTAGAGTGGAGAAAAGGCTAACAGAAAAGGAGGTTGAGGAGGTAATAACGGTTCATTTTTTTCTTGTTGCTTATGACTTCTGTGATGAAAGTTTTATTTGCATAATTGATTTGTAATGGCAAGAACATGTTTGTAAACAGGATTGTTTTGTTTTTACTTCTTTTGGTTGAGAGAAAGCTTGTGAATTATTGGGTGATAAGTGATAACAACAGGGTGGGGGTTTTAGCTGCTTTTCTATTTAAGATGTGCAGTTAGTTGTATGCATGGCGATCTAATTAATTGTTTCCAGATAGTTGTAATCATTTTAGGTGGTCTTAGTCCCATGTGCAGGTAACAGCATCCTTTTTCTTTTAAGCAAGGACAAATGCCAGAATAACACGGATTTTATTTGACTCATTTGAACTGCTGTTTTGTGGGGAGGAAGGGCAAATGAATGCTTCTCGATTTCAAATGATTGAACTTAATATAATAGTTACATTTTCAGTAGGTTCTGGCATTTAAGATCTCCCTAGAGGAGGGCGTAGAATAGCTCTTCAGAGCACTTCAAGGCTGAAGAGAATCTCTGATTTACTTTGAAATACATTTGCCTAATGACTATTTGATTTGTGTTTTGTCTGAGAAGTGTTCACACGGCAGTTATCCAGTTTATTTGTTAGTTTGCTTGTTTGTTTTTCAAGGAACACCTAACAGATACTCAATGCTGTATGGTTTCTATTACTGACTTTAAGTCGGTAGTAGTTTAAAAGGTATAAATGTCTTCATCCTTTGCAGAAAAAAAAAAAAGAAGAAGCAAAACTGAATCCACTTGTTTTTCCTGGGGTTTCAGTGCCGGCTCCAGTTCCAGGATAGAGAGAGCTCTCTCCTGTTGCTCACATGCAAGTCTCGCTCAATCTGGATGCCAAGAAGCAGTTTAATCTGATTGCTCTGCTGTGCATTTTTTGATGACAGTTTGACATCCAATTACAATGTCACAGGAGATTCTGGCTGATAGATAAGGCACAGTTTTAGATTTACTGAAGAGATGTGTTCATTGTGAAAGAATAGTCTTAGTTAATATAACCAAGTATTTCCCAAGCTTGAGGATTGAATATTTTTTAACCCCAGGAGGGCACTAAATTGTTTTCCATTACCTATGAGGATAAAGGACGCTGTGCATTCTGTTCACTGTGCATCTCCTCGGCTGTGACGTGAGGGGATCACACCTGTAGCACTTAAATTATGAATTTTGGGAAACCATGATTAGGACTCAGGACCTGGGTGTTGTCATTGTTATTGTTGTTTTCTCTTAGTGGGTTTTGTTTGCTTTTACTTTGCTTTAACATGGAATCTTAAAACATAGCTCAGGATGACCTGGGATTTGCGACAATTCTCCTGCCTCAGTTTCCCAAGTGCTAGGATTACCTGCTTGATGTGTCATGTCTGAGTTAGTTATTATTTGTACTTCAAGAATGTATACAAGTATTTATGTACTGAAGTTTCTGGATACTCATTTTAAACACATTTTGAATGAGATTTGATGTATTTTCTGTGAAGGTAATTAATGTATAATTAATTTTTGACTGCACAATCAGTTTTCTACTCAGAGGTAGGGCTATGATGTTTGCCTTGCAATTTAAACAAAGAAAAGGGGCTTGAAACTTGACATTTTTATATTCTCTCTTGGTAAATATTTATGAATGGTTGTTTATTTGTGTTTGTTTGTTTGTGTGTTTGTTTGATTTTTGAGGCAAGGTCTAGCACTATAGTCCAAGCTGGCCTCTTATTCACAATTCCCCTGTCTCCTCGTCCTGAGTGCCCCACCATGCCCAAGTCCTTGACTTTTTGTATTTTTAAGATATTTATCATTCATCCTACAACAATGGAACTTTTAGAAATTTCTCACCTAGGACTTTGTTATCTGAATCGTGAAACAGAAAAGGTCCCTATTTCCCTTTGAAGGCACATGACTAAGGCTAATTCTATTTGCATTCTAAAGCAGTTATGATTTTGTGTGAATGTGGGTGTGTCTGTGTTTGTCTCCCTGTGTGTGTTTAACATAGTTCCTGATGGCAGCAGTTAGCATACTATAGTATAGACCAATTTTGTCTGTAGCTTGTTTGTGTAGCCTGGAAGCTAAAAAAAATGTTAGTAACAATAATGAATATGACCATGTTATGAATGGAACCCAATACATACCGGGGAAGTATTTTAACACTGAACTCTATACCCAGGCCCCACGTGAAGGAAGAAAAAAGTGAAAAAACTTTTATGTTTTTAGAGAATTGTTTTTAAAACTGTGACACTTGGAGACTACAGAATTCATCTGACTCACAAAGCCCCTTTTCAGAAAATGTTTCCCAACTCTACCTTCGGACTTTGACCCCACTAAGAACTGCTGATCTAGAGAAAGAATGGGTTTTATATTGTTTCCTCTGGGGTTATACGTATAGTGTGAAACTGAAAAAGTTTTCTCTTTGCAAGACAACTGATTTATATACATTCCCATTATTAAAATTCTCAATTCAAGGAAAGACCTCACAATATCGTAAATGTGAACATTTTTCTTCACTTCTTAAAGGTAAAGTTTTAGCTACTAAAAAGTGTATAGAAAGTTGGATTGATAACAGTAATGAAGACTAAGCATATGCACGTTTTATGGATGCATTTTGATATTTTCCTAATTTTAACTCAGAAAATAAAGGAATGTATTGGAGGGCAGAATAGAGGGAGGGCAGTAGAGAGCACTAATTGCTTTTATTAGTGTTTTAATTTAAACAGCTATATCTATTCAAGAAGAGAATTGAATAGTGAGTGTTAAGTGTCAGATATAATCACATTTGTTAGTTCCCTGTGCTGAGTGACTTCCCCCTACAATTAACATCTCAGGTACCTCATCAGCAGTAAGGAGAATAATACTTAATCAAAAATACATTAAAATTATTAGATCATAGCATATGAAATAATCAAGCTCTACCAAAAGCCACTTAGCCACTTGATTTCATGGGGGAGGTGACACCAGTAATAAAGCATGGATTGGAAAATCACAAAATGATGGAGACCAACAGCCATTATGTATAACTGGTTGCAGATTTCCTTTCTCCCCACATTTCATTAATCATGAGGCTCTATCAGCATGTCCCCCCTGAAAAGTGTCAGATATCATTCTTGCTTTTTACCATGCCATTCTGGCTTTTGTCAGTAAGTCGACTCCAAGCTGTGTGCAGACATGATGGAGTTACCTGAAATACAACATTTATTTTATCCCTCATCTGCTGAAAACTGTCAGTGGCTCTCTACCAGCCTGATTGGAAATTCTGAGGAAGGATAACTCAGGACAAGCTGTAAGAAATGATCAGAAAAGCCTTTGCTGGGTAGCTGAGATTCCATAAAGACTTGCTATGAAGAAAAGAAAGAACCAGGGAGAAAGAATTTACCTAAGGCAAAGAAGATCAAAGAGACTTCTTCCATTCTATTTTTAAATCTTTCTTTCAATCCTTTTTAGGGTGGGCAATAAGATTTCCTTAGTGAACTACACTTTGTGACTAGGGCTCTAAGGTGAGAGGCTAGAATTCAGCTCAAATTGGAGATTGCAGATCTTTTTAAGTAGGCACTGCTGAAAGCATTTTAATTACTCTCAGTCATCAAGACTATGTTGGTTACAGCAATACAAGAACTGACTGAGGGTCTTGATCATTTGTGTTCAACCTGGAGTTACTTGTTTGTTACTGACTACTACACCGTCCTCCCACCTAGAGACCCACTACCAAGTCAAAAGGGCAAGTACTTTTCAAGGAAGGCTTCCATCTTCTCTAAAACCTTACCACTTTTCAAAATCGACAGACCATTTAGCATTTTTTGAAGGGAGAAATTTTGATTTTGTGTGTGTAAAACATTGGTACTTGCTGTTGTTTATTCTAATTGGAGAATGACAGTTTTGTTGGATTGGTTGTTAAACAGACAAGGACTATAAATTTCAAAAGATAAAACGGTTTGCATTTGCATTAGTATAGATGAGTCATATTTGTAGAGGAGACACATAAACAGGTTCTTGCTTATAATATTTGTTAAAATTTTAACCCTAACCCTCAGTAGTATAGGTGGGAGGGTGGGACTAGGAAGGGTGGAGGGGGGGCTGTGGTGGAGATGTGACTTGAATTAATAAACATTTAAAAAATTTAAAAATTAGCTCATTATTATGTAACATATTACTCAGTGGTATTTTCCCTTTTTATTTTGACATTTAATGTATCCAAAGATTTAAATTGTGCTTTGTTTCCAGTTTTGGTAATGCCAAAAAGTCCAATGGGTATAAACACCAGTGAATCTGTAGCTATAGAAAGGGACATTCCATGTCCAAAATGCTATTGACAACTAGGAGAGCAATGGGGGTTTGAGAGGGATGGAGATAGGTTTTCACATTGGAGCAGGGGCTATCCCTGACACCCACTCTGTTGCCTACAGTCAGATAACTTTCCCCTAGCTGAACAGAATTGACTGACCTGAGTGGAAGAGGATGCAGTTAGTTCTCATGTGACATGAAGTACTGGGGAGGGTTGGTGGGTGGGGTCCCTTCTCTGAGAAGAAAGGGAAGGGGAAATGGGGAAAGAGGGTGGGAGGGGAGAATTGGGAGGAGAAGAGGTAGAGGGCTGTGAAAGAGATGTTAAGATGAATGAATTAGTGAATGAATGAATGAATAAATGAATGAATGAATAAATATAAAAATTTTGGTTCAGAAAATGCTGGAAAACTTTCAAAGGAAATTAATTTAAAAGAAAAAGTAGAAGCTTTTTCTCAGCTCCATTTCTTTGGGAAGATGTCTAATATTTTTCCTTATTAAATGCCATTCCATGTGCTAAGGAAATGACAATAGTAAAGTCACCATTAAGGAAGGATGCTGAAATCCAGCCAACTCTGTCCCCTTAAAACAAGCAATTTACACATGGTGCATGTATGACATGCTGAGTGCACAGCTAGCTGCTTAGCTCAGTTGTAATAGTTCTCATCCTAATATTTCAGGCATAGGTACTTCCTTTTACTTGGTTTCTGAGTGTATTCTTTTTCAAAATATTTTTATTGTTGTTTTCTGGGAATTTCATACATGAGTACAATGTATCTTTATCCTACACACCTTTCCCCTCCAACATCCTGCATTCCTCCTTCACATCCTCCTCAAATTCATGTCCTCTTCCTCTATAATTATTGTTATGTTTATAGAGATCTTCATATTTACATATATGTAAAACCTACAGAGTCCAATTACTAAGTGCATTTTTATTGAACAATGAGCTGTGTCAAACCATTTTTTAAAAGCATAAGATAACAAGAGCCATTATTTTTACCACACATACATATATACAGAGACTCCACTGCTATTTTTTTACTTTAGGAAAATGAAAATGAACTGTCTGTCATACTAGAAAACCATTCTTTTTTAGTTTGCTATATTCTCCCCTTGGCTCTGTTTTCATGATTAAAATCATTTGTTATTGATGTCCTCATGTCATCAGCATAATTCTCTTGCCACCATAGAATGTTAAAGCCAGCAGGACCCAAGAGATCATTTTCCTGAGTCCTAAGATTCCTTTGGGCAACTCCTTGCCAATACTGTTTGATTAAATTCATTCCAAGGATAGATTTGATTAAGGGAGAAAATGTTGGATGGGAATTATTCTGCAGCCACTTTCTCATTAAGAATGAAAAGGTAAGGCTACGTAAAATTCCACTTTTTCAATCAGCTAATTTTCTAAAAAAATTCACAGTGTTAATAATTTAGTTCTGTGCTTACAAGCTTCAAACCTATTGATTTTAATTGGAGTTCTGTATCTAAAAGGAAGCCAGGGCATGAGCAAATCAATTTTGTTTTAATTCAATGCATTTTAATAAGTGTGCTAAAGATTCATCATAACATTAGTCGGGATGGCTCGATATCTGCTCTAACGGGCTGCTGCCCTAGATGGTAAGCAAAGGTGCCTATTTCTGGAAGTACTAAAATGACATCCTTTTATTTAACTCTTATATGGATGGCAGAAAGAGCCTTTCGTTGTCCATCACTTTAAAATGCCCTGTGTGGGTTTGAAGAAATAATAACTTGAATAAATTAGGCTACCCTTTGTACCATTTATGTATTAACAGAATCCCTGTCTTCCTTTCACTGTCTGGCCTTTTCCTCCTTTCTGAATGAATACTTTATAGTTAGGGCTTATTATCAATCCCAGGCCATATTTATGTAACATCCTGTCTAGTCAGTAGTAATCCCTCTCATTTTGACATTAATGCTCATGGTTAAGCCTGACCCTGACTGAATTGTGTATTTTTATATGTGTTTAGCCCAGCTAAATTGAAAGAGATGTATAGCACAGTGATAATGCAAGTCCTGATTCTTGAAGCCTCTAATCTTTACATTAGAGTAGAAAATGTAAGACGGCCCCAGGACATGCAGGAGTCACGAGTTTTGCCTAATTGCTCTGGCAGATGCGTTCCCAGAATCAGATTCGTATATTCCACTGATAGGAATCCTTGTTTGTTGCTAGATCCAACTCTTCCTTAACTGGAGATTTATACTATTTCCCAAACTGCTGTTTTTCCAACTCTAATTATGTCTCCTGTTGAAGAAAAGCCCTTACTTTTAGGGAAAGGTTAATTATATGAGTGCAGGGGTTACCTGATCATTTCATACCTATTCTAGTACCCTTCAGCTTATACAATGTAATCTCCCTTGTACCAAAAGCCAGAAACCCAATTGCAAATGAGAGGATAAGCTGATGCCAGGGATTACATCCTAGGTGGTCCCTAAAGTAAACACTTTGTGAACATCCAAAGAATATAGTGTATAAATATTGTACTGGGTCCTGTGAAGCATACCTGGAGCTGTGGAGAAGAGAACCTTACCCTTACAATTAGCTTACTGATGAAAATCAAAAGGTGGTGGCAATGAAAAAGAATGCAAGCAGAATACAATGCATCCTCTAATCGAGGTACAAAGAAAAAGCTGAGAGGACAGAGGATGAAAGGAGAGTTTTCGCTTGGAAATTGGGAGATGGGAGAAAGTACTGTTGTAGTCTTTATTAAAGATATGGATGGAATATCCAGAGATAGAAGAAAGGCAGGATATCATTCATTGAGAAAACTGTGTAATTGAAAGGCTCAAAAATAAGAAAGTAGAATCATAGGCTATTAGAGCATTGCATTGAAAGTTGTATCTCTAAGCTACAGGAAACACTGGGCTTGAGATGTGGCAAAGTATCCCTGGAATTTTCCCCTTGGGTGCTTGGTTTTGTTGGATGATAATGTTCTATTTATGCTCAATATAACTGTGTTACCTTTTTGAATACTTTGTGAATGAATATCCTTCACAATTAAGAGAGAAGTTACTCTCCAGTCCTGACTGTCATATATATATACATACATACATATGCACACACACACACACACACACACACACATATATATAAAATAGTAAAGGGCAGAAAGGTATGCATAATGAGTTTCATGTCACTCATTACGTACTGCTGTAGAACTATGTGGTCAATGCCAATTCACCTCTCACTTTATGCTTAGAAACCAGGGTTGGTGACTGTGAGTGAGAAAGGGAGGACAAAGAAATTTGGCTTCTAATACTTCCCAGTCACACAGCATCTGAACAGTACGAAATTTAAAGATCATTGAATCCACCCACTCTCCCCCATCAGACAGATGGTGAAACTGACATTTAATCGTGGATGTCTTGTAATTTTCAGGATAAGCAAAATTAAGCCAATTTTGTGTGACCTCTCTGCTCTCTTTACCTCAATAATGCTAGGAGACACCAGACCTCCTTTTTCCTTCAAACTGGATGTAAGGTCACAGAGAAATGAGCTAAATGACACAATGGAATTTGCATCCAGCATTTCTTGTGATGATAGCCTTGACTTTTGGTTTATCGAGAAAGGAATGTGATTGTTTTCAGGATCCCTCTTTCCCCTTACCCATGGCTATAATTAAAGGTTTAAGGAACTTTAAATTCCACAGTTAGTAAAAAAGAGGCAATTAGTTATTTCCTTTCATTTACAAGCACTTAGGCCCAAGGATGATTTACTTGGCTGGACAAACATCACTTAGAATAACAGAGATGTAGAGATATCTTCATCTGGGAAATGGAGCTAATAAAAAGAGCTGCTTGCTGCCCAGGCATCTCTTAGGTGGGATAAGCATGGTAAAATGCTGCTCGTTATTTCTGTACTTCATCTTTCCTTTAAAACACATGCAAAGGTGACAAGGGACTCAAAGAAAGCTTTCATTCTCCCTCCCCCCTTTGCAAATTGAACTTTCTCACAAACATATGCAAAGAAGTTCATTCTCCACATCTCTGAGTGTGTCTCACTCACTCCATTTTCTTTTTTGTGATCTGAGCCCTGGGGAAAGAGCAGATAGCAAGTTAGGAGTAGAGGAAGCTCTTGTCTCTCCTAACCTCTCTTGAGTAGGTGGAATTAAGATGAAGGAATATTATCAATTCTTTTGTTCTTAAAAGATGAAGAAGACTCAGAATTACTAATCCTGGGAAACTCCTCAAACTGCTGTGTTATGTATGCACATATATCAAAACCTTTTGTAATAATTTTAATGAAGTTATCCCTTACATATATATTTACACTCTTAGTATGTTTGCTAATGAGATGCACTTAAAAACAAGAGTAATAAAATAAAAGTGAGATGAAAATGTACTTAAGAATTTAATTGTATTTCTGCCTTATGAACATATTTTTCTTGTTGCTATGCGAAGAATTGCTGAAAGTTTAAATAGTTGCCTTAAGAGTACAAGACAATGCCGCTCAAGACCTTTGCCACTATGACCAGGGCTGCTGTGCTGGTGTCATCTATCACTAAATGGGCATTTAAGTGGGTGTATAAAGAAAGGGACTGGCCTGTGAGTGATTAAATGCTTTCTAATGACCACGGGGAAGCTCAGACTTGTTGTAACTGCATTTCTGACTACATTCCATTTATCTTGTTGAACATCTGTGAAAGATGGCAACTGCAGCCCTGCTTTATTTTGCAGAGGCAAGTTTAATAACCTTTGAGAGAGACATAAAAATGTAAGTACACTATAAAAATAGATAAACTAGGAACATTTTCTTTATACACCTCCATAAATATCTTGAAGTCTTATAAATGTGGAAATGAAAACTTAAGCAACTAACCACCTAAAGGAATCTGACTTCAAGCCAAATTCCTTATGTTTACTTACAAACATACTTAATTTTGATCTCCATTCTTATTCTGTTGCACATAAAATATAGTCAGGCTGAGTATTTTACTTCAGAAATATAAATCATAGGTGTCTCTTAAGGTTTCCATAAAATTTTATCAGATCCTTGTAATATGATCCTGAGGTTGTGCGCAGTGGAGAAATGTCCCACTCACAGCACATTCTTCAAGCCGTTAGTAAAATTTATGGGGAGTTTGTTTAATCCTTCTCATTAGTGAAGTACGCTGAAAACTGCGACTGTCACTTGAACCATTCTAGAGCTACACGGCACTCAGAACAAACTTAATAATTGATAATAAATATTTTTAATCTTGGATCAATTCATCAATTTGAGGGGATTGTTCATGAACTGAACTGAAATCTGCAATAAGTCACTGATTGGAGCTGTTAGCATGCTGACATTGGATCCTATGGGAATCATGAGATAGAATATTGCCACTACTTTGCCTTCCACACCCCAGTGGTTAGCTGCTTCTAGCTCATTATTGCCGTGAGGAAAAAAAAAGTAACCCATTGCAGTAACCTTGACAGAAAGTCAAGATTCTAAATCAAAATATATGGTAGTTACATATATGTACAGGGATCAGACTACTGCAGATTGGTTCAGAGATTATTATAAAAAATTATATTGTTAACAATATCTCCTTGATGCCCACCTCCACCCTCACCAGTGATCCTACCCCCAGTAATCATTCCTCTACCAGCAGAGTCTGTGAGATTTTTTTTAAGTTCCACACATATGAGATATTTTTATTCTTTTGTCTTTAGCTTATTTCACTAATGTTCTTCAGGTTTTGCAGTACAGTTTTAAGTAGTTGGTAAAAGGATACAAAATTTTAGTTAGCTGTGAGGAATAAGTTTATGTGATCCATTGCACAGTGTGTTGAATGTCATTACCAACTATATATGGTAGGCCTGAAAACTGCCAAAGAGACATTAAATGCTCTCAGTACAGAAATTATAGTGATGTAAGGTGCTGCATGTTCATTAGATGTAATCATTCTAAAACATATATACTCCAAAATATTATAAAAGCATGATAAACATGGAATCTTATCAATCAATTTTAAATAAAAAAGAAATTATATCACTTGTGGAATAGGATATTCCCTGAATTAAAATTTTTTAATTCTTTTAATTTTTAAATTTTTTAAAATGATGGCTATTACAAAATTGGCATCAAACAGTTGTTTGAGCTATTTGTAGTGGAAATAATTTTTGGGTTTATGGTAAAAAGGGAATAACCATTAAAGTTGCAAATAAACTCAAGCTGTCGAAAGGAAACTTTGGAATATGGATTTAAGTTTGACCTTTACCTCTAGCAAAATCTCTTACATACTCAACAATTTATCATCTGTCTGGCTGCCATTTGCTCAACTATAGAAAGTAGGTTGTGGGTAAGATGTTCTGCTAACTTCCTGTTTATCTCAATGGTCCTATCATTCTTTTAATCCCAGGATTTTGTATAGCCCTGACCTCTCATTCTCTTTGCCACCATTTTGACACAAATGACCTCAGATTTCACTGGTCATATTGGGTGACAGTAGATCAGGATACAGCCGGCACACAACAGTTCCGTATTGTAGATAGCAGCGATAAGAGGCGGGGTTGTCTGACCTTTCCATTTCCTGCTGGCGCAAAAAGCCTATGACTGAAGCAGAAACCAACTGTACTTGCATATGTCCTGTTCTTGCAAAATGGTGGACACAACAATACTACGAGGTTTATGGCTGTACACTGTCAACCAATTTATATCAGTATCTTGTATAGGAAATCCACTGCAATCTCTTTTTTCACAATATTCACAGAGAAAATGAAAAAAAATTAACATGAATGAATAGTGATTTGGCTCACAAAGCCAATGGAGAATCATTTTTATTTATGCAGATCATACTTGTTAGGTGACAGGTAGCATTTATACACATGAGAGTAATCCAGAGAGGCTATCATTTCTATCTTATGAGAGATCTTCTTTCTAGTGACTGTGTGCATGGTTGGGTTTTCTTACATTGTTAGGCACTGTGAACCCAGAGCCCCTGTGTTTTATGCATGCTGCTTGAGGAGTTTTAGAAGAATAAAAGGTTTATTTATCACCTAGGTAGGGAGGTCAATGCAAAATCTTAGGACGGTGGTTCTCATCCTTCCTAATGCTGCGACCCTTTAACATAGTATTGTGGTGACCTCCAGCCATAAAATTATTTTTGTTGATACTTCATAAGTGTGATTTTGCTTCTGTTATGAATTGTAATATAAAATGATATACTACCCCTGTGTAGGTCATGACCCACAGGTTGATAACCATCGCTTTAGAGGTCAACCTTACTCAACCTGGTTCTCAATTGTTGGAGACTTTTTAAAACACCTCGACTCAGCTCTTTCTAGCCCAAAGCTCTGAGAAATCTACCTCCTTTACTTAAACTTCTTATGAGTTCACTCTTTGTCCCAAACTGGCAATATTGCTTAGCTACCTCATTTTCAAAGAAATAGATAATGCTTGAGATTTTTGGCCTTCCAGATCTCTGTTCTGCTACAGCCTAAAGTATCTAAAGTATAGCTCTAATTCTGTCTACAGTGTTTTTTTCCTGCACATATTCTCAGTGTCCCTCTCTAACAAATTGGACCCATTTTCTACTGCTATCTAGATCACAATTTTGTTTTTCATCATTGTTGGATTCTAATGTAAAAACTATTATGTACCCCAGAGATAATGGTGGGTAAAAATGATCTTTGAGAAGAATTACAGGAAAATAATGGCTTGTGATGTACAAATACTTCAGTGTTGTAGCTTTGAGAAAAAGTATTGATTTTTGAGATGTGCCCTTACAAATGCTTCAGACATCCACTCCCAGTCTTTACATATGCTAAGAAAATTCTCTACCACTGAGCTATAACTAAGCTTCTTCCTTTTTTGATTTAATCTCCAAGTTGTTCACTTTCAGTGTGCATAAATAGAGGAGACCTACATGCTTGCCAGAGAAAACTAGGGACAATGAGTTTTCTGTACCCAGTGATGTAAATTTCACATCTTTGTGCTCAGTGTTTCCCAAATTCTGATCTCAATATTCATACAAAATGTCTTTGCAAGAATCATTTAGGGTGCTTTAAGCACATTCCAAGAATCTTTCAAAGTTCTACTAGCACGCTGTCCCTTTAGTTTGAGAATCCAAAAAGCCTTCTTCCACATGACCCCAGGCAAATAGGTTTTCATTGCATTACCTTAAATGCTTACTTTTTATTTGGACATTCAACTTTGCCCTTATTTTCAAGACAAGAAAGAGTTGTATAAGGTGGCATACTCCCACTGTCTCAACACTCAGCAGGCTAAGGCAGGAGGATCCCTGTACGTTGGAGTCATAAAGATTCCCCTGCTGGTCAGAAAGAAAGAAAGAGTGGGGCACAGGAGGGGGGCGGAAAGGAAGGAAGTGGGGGGGAGAGGGAAAGAGGACCAAAAGAAAGTAATGATTTAGAAAAACAAAGCCAAGCAAACAGTCAAGAAGGAAGTCTGTCTTTGTTAAGGGTGATTTGGTATAAGATGTTAAAGAGGAAATTAGAAAGTGGGTGTTATTTATTAGGGCTTCTGAAATCCGTAGTGGGACAAAGGTCTCTACTCAGATAGTTAGGGGAGTGAGGTTATGGTGGAAAAAAACTGGGTTTCAGATTTCTTCTACTCTCAAAGTTGATGTTTTGCAGAAATTTTAATCTCAGAATTTGAGTTGAAGCATAAATACTTTGAATGGATCTTTTTTGTCTTCGAGTTGCTGTTCCTCAATTTAAATTCTTAAACTATATTGATAAGTTAGGATTCACTTCATAGCTTCCTTAAAATGTGAAATGTGACTTGGTTTTTAAATCTTTGATTTACATATTTTTCAGGAGCCCATTTATTACTGAAAGTAGCAAACAGCTGTGTCCTCCCTAGGGTTAATAGTTTCAGTTAAAGCCTTTTAAAACACCAATTAAGAAGAGTAGAATTTGTAAGATATCTCCAGACTGATTTCCATAGTAGTTGTACAAGCTTGTACTCCCACCAGCAGAGGAGGAGTGTTCCCCTTTCTCTGCAACCTCGCCAGCATGTGCTGTCATTTGAGTTTTTGATCTTACCCATTCTGACAGGTGTGAAATGGAATCTCAGAGTTTTCTTGAGTTGCATTTCTCTGATGATTAAGGATGCTGAGCATTTCTTCAAGTGTCTCTCAGCCATTAGGGATTCCTCCTTCATGGATTCTCTGTTTAGCTCTGTTCTCCATTTTTTGATTGGATTATTTGGTTTCTTGGCATTTAATTTCTTGAGTTCTTTGTAAATTTTGGATATTAGCCCTCCGTCAAATGGGGAGTTGGTGAAGGTCTTTTCCCAATCTGTAGGTTGCCGTTTTGTTCCAATGACAGTGTCCTTTGCCTTACAGAAGCTTTTCAGTTTCATGAGGTCCCATTTATTGATTGTTGGTCTTAGATCCTGAGCTGTTGGTGTTCTGTTCAGTAAATTGTCACCTGTGCCGATGAGTTCGAGGGTTTTCCCCACTTTATCTTCTAATAGATTTAGTGTGTCAGGCCTTATGTTAAGGTCTTTGATCCACTTGGACTTAAGTTTTGTACAAAGTGATAAGTATGGGTCTAATTTCATTCTTTTACATATAGACATCCAGTTAGACCAGCACCATTTGTTGAAGATGCTCTCCTTGTTCCATTGTACGGTTTTGGCTTCTTTGTCAAAAATTAGATGACCATAGGTGTGTGGGTTCATTTCTGGGTCTTCAATTCGATTCCATTGATCCACTGGTCTGTTTCTATACCAGTACCATGCTGTTTTTATTACTATTACTCTGTAGTATAGCTTGAAATCTGGGATGGTGATACCTCCAGATGTTTTTTTATTGTACAGGATTCATTTAGCTATTCTGGTTTTTTTTTTTTTGTTATTCCATATGAAGTTGAGAATTACTTTTTCAAGGTCTATAAAGAATTGTGGTGGTATTTTGATAGGAATTGCATTGAATCTGTATATTGCTTTTGACAGGATGGCCATTTTAATATGTTGATCCTACCTATCCACGAGCATGGCCATACCACTTCTGGGTATATATCCAAATGATTCCTCACCAAATCACAAAGAAGTTTCCTCATCTATGTTCATAGCAGTCTTATTTGTAATAGCTAGAAACTAGAAACAACCCAGGTGTCCCTCAACTGAGGAATGGAAAAAAAACTGTGATATATCTACCCAATGTAATACTACTCAGCCATCAGAAAAAAAGGAAATCATGCAATTTGCAGCCAAATGGATGGAACTAGAGAAACTCATCCTGAGTGAGCCAACCAAGGCTCAGACGGATACACATGGCATCTATTCACTTATAATCAGATTTTAGCCATATAATACAGTGTAACTATGCTACAGCCAATGCACCAAAGGGAACAGGAACATAGACTTTTTTTTTCTACCTGTCCATGAGACACTTTGCCCTAGTGGTGCTGCCTTGTAGGCACCCAGTGTATGAGGAGGCTCTTGGCCCTCATAGGACTGCTGAACTGGGTTGGGGGACTGATATGTAGGGACACTCCACTCTAGAGGATTGGGTTGGAAGGGATAGGTGGTAGAGGGTGGGTGGGGTGGAAAGAGGGTACTATGATGGAGATGTAACCTGAAGTAATAAATAAACATAAAAAAGAAGAGTAGAATTTAATTTCTGCTTCTTAACAACAGAATATTCTTATTAGTAAGTTAGGTAATAGTATACTCCTCAGACTGTATTATTAGAAGGTACATCCAATATGTATTCCTAATCAAGTCTGTATTTCCAAAGGCTAGAATTCTTATATAGATATATCAGAAAAAACTGAGGGTCAGGGAAGATAGCTTCATTGGTAAAGTGCTTACTCTTCAGGCATGAAGACTGAGTTTGATTCCAGGACCCCCTGTAAAAGCTGGGTACAGTGGATACATACTTTTAATCCTTGTTCTGGGCAGGTGAATTTGGGCAGACAGATCCTTGGGGTTCTGCTGGCCATACTGCCTAGTCTACTAGTGTGGCTCGTTTCTCAGTGAGAGACTGTTTTCAAAATCAAGGTAGGGACTAGCAAGATGGCTCAGTAGGCAAAATGCTTGCCACATAAGCTTGGTGACCTGAGTTCAATCTTTGAAAGCCATGTAGGGAGGGGATTGTGATTGAGATGTAACTTGAAGAAATAAAAAATAAATTATTAAAAAAAAATGAAAGTAGAGAAGTCCTCAATAAAGGTTGTCCTCTGACCTCTACACATACACCTGTACCACCCCCATAATAATAATGATGATGTTTTTAAATTTAAAAACACAAAACAAGTTGGAAAACTCCTGAAGAATGACACCCAAGGTTGACTTCTAGCCTCCCCGTGCAAGTACATACACATGCAATTGTACTCAAATGTGAACCCACACCCATCTACATACATGTACACCTACATACTCCCCAAAAAAGAAAACAAAAACTTGACATTGAATTTTTCCCTACTCGTCTTAATTTAGGAAGTTATTGTGAGGTGAACTCACCACCAACTTATTTCATAACTATTTTCACCACCAGCTACTACAAAGAGAAAAATTATCACAAGGAGTAGGAAGAGGTAGCTGTGGGTTAGCCACCATATATGTGAGAGTAATCCTAGGACAGCATTGGTAAAAGGCAACATCAAAGGAGTTGTGCCTGGTTGTTCACACCTGTAATTCCAGCACTCAAATGGCTGAGGCAGAGGGATCCCAAGTTTCAAGGTGGCCTGGGCAATGAACTGGGACCATGTCTCCAGAACAACAAACAAGAACAAGAGAAACCAACAGTGCCTCAAAAAATGTGTAATGTTTATACTCAGTTTTTGAGAAGAAATAGTAAATGAGTGTTGAAGAGTCACGTGTACATAACATACTAGAAGCCTGTTCGAGCTTCTTTGAGAAGCACTATGGGAATTTCCAGGTGTAATGGCTCCATCTAGAGATATACACTGGAGATGGTGACTAAAGGTATGTAGGAATGCACACTAATGTTGACATAGAGAAAAGATTCTGAAATGTAAAGTGTATCTCCAAAAAATGAAATTAAGTCCAATCAAGGAGGCTAGGCGAAGCTTACCAGGTAAATAGGTCATGTGCTAACTTTATTTTAGGTAAGACAAGAAAGAGAAGACGTTCATGACATTTTTCAATTGCAGTGCAAAGAACTTGAGAGGAAAACTTCAGCAGCTTCTTTGTCTAAAGAAGTGAAACACAAAAGATATGTGGACTCTGTAATTGTCTCCTGAAATTCATGTCAAGATGAAACTTGGGGCAATTATAGTAAATGAAGGTCAGGCTTACATTTAATAGGCAAATTTGATTGAATGACTAGAATCAGATACCATCCTTGTATGTTTTAAAGAAGCTCAAAGTAAAGTTTCCGACTAGCAGATTCCTCAAGTGTACTTTGATAATGTTCTGTTTGAAATGTCTGAAATTCTTTCGTTTCTCTTTAACAATATCAAGACTATAAAAAGTTTGCCTCATGAAAGTCAATTTTGCATCTTTTAAGACAAAAGCTATCTATTGCTGTATCAAGAAAGTCAGTACATTTATACATTTAATTTATGACAGTCCACATATTTATGCTTAATTCTAGATTGTATTGTGTTGTCTAATTCTAGTTTCCTTCTGTAAGGAGACTTTGGAAAATTTTTATATATTTAAAAATTATTGTAATTATACACATAATGAGGTGTTGTGTGATAATTTGGTACACATGCAATAGTGTGTAACAATCAAACTATGATAGTTAATATTGATGCCTCCTTAAACATAAAAGAGTTAGACACAACAGTTGTACATATTTATGTGACATGATGTAATAGTTTCATGTGTGTATACTGTATGTGTAGAGCATATCAGAGTAATTAACATTCCTATCTCTTTATCATTACTTTGTGTTTGGATAACTCGTGTTTGAGTGTTTTTTTATTCATAAAACATATTAGCTTATTGTGGACTATACCCCCACTACACATACTCTGTACACTAGAACTTAGAAATTTCTCTCTGCTGAGTTTGGATACCTGCCATCCAACTTCCCCCATGCTATCCCCCTCATTCTTCATTATTATTTATTCCACTTGCCTTCTTAAAGCATATTCATGTAGAAGAGTATGCAGAATTTGCCTTTTTGCATCTGTCTTACTTTATGTAATACCCTCTACTCCCATCTATTTTGCTGTATAGTATTGCCATTCTTTCGATAGCTGAATAGTATTCTATTTGTGTAAATGTCTATATGCATCTCATTTTTCTTATCTATTCATCTTTTGATAGTATATAGACTAATTCCGTATCTTGACTATTGTGAATAGTTCAGCAACAGACATGAGGGTACATGTCCCTGATAAGGTTCCTTCATTTCCTCAAATGATATGCTCCAGTGTGTGATACCTAGATCTAATGTTAGATCTATTTTTGGCTTTCTGAAGATTGTCCCTACTATTCTCTATGGTGGTTAGACTAATTCAGATCCTCACTAATGCATTTAATAATTCCCTTTTCTCTACATCCTTAGCAAAATTTGATATATATATGGGGAGAGGATAGAAAATGAAAACTTACAATAAGTGTTCTACGGCTGTAATCCGATTTGTTTTCCTCTATTTCAAAAGTTTGATTCATGAGAATGGAGAAATGGCTCAGTAGTTAAGAGCACTACACTGGCTGCTCTTGCTGAGGACCTGAGTTCAGTTCTCAGCACCCACATCACAACTCACAACAGTCTGTAACTCCAGTTGCAGGCCATCAAGTGCTGTCTTCAGCCCTCCACAGGTACCAGGCACATATGTGGTGTACTTACATACATGCAGGCAAATAAAATAACACACATAAAAACAAACCTAAAAGAAAAATTGATTCAGAGCATTTATGTTTTCACTCTCTTCTTTCTTCCCCTTAGAATAATATAGCTGATCCAGAAGAACTGTTCACAAAGTTAGAGCGCATTGGAAAAGGCTCCTTTGGAGAAGTTTTTAAAGGAATCGATAACCGTACTCAGCAAGTGGTTGCAATTAAAATCATTGACCTTGAGGAAGCCGAGGATGAAATAGAAGACATTCAACAAGAAATAACTGTTTTGAGTCAGTGCGACAGCTCATATGTGACAAAGTACTATGGGTCCTATTTAAAGGTAATGTGCATGTTTTATTATTTCATAAGTTGTTTTCATTATGTTTTTTTACTTTAATTCTATTTTTGGAAGGCAATATTTTGGGGGGAGTTGTTTTTGTTGTTGTTGGTAGTGGTGGGTTTTTTGTTTGTTTGTTTTTGAGACAGTCTCACTATGTATCCTTGGCTTTCCTGGAACTCACTATGTAGAACAAACTAGTCTTGATCTCACAGAGATCCTCCTGCTAGGATTAAAGGTGTGTACCACCATGCCTAGCTCAAAAGGCAGTGTCTTAAAAATAGGATTTGTCAGAGACATTCCCCAGTCCTGATCAGGCTATTAAGTGAATAAATTAATTAATTAATGAAAAAAATAGGATTTGTCATTCTTTACCCTCCCAGGCAGAATCCAGCACCATTTATGTTGTCAACTAAACCATTGTTAGAGTTACCAGCCACTTCTCAGTGATTAGCTGTCCTCTTCCATCTCTGAACTTTTGGCACTATGGAAGAAGAGAAACATGGGCAATCTTTAAAGCCACCTTACCACATAAAAGCCATACCCCTGGTTTCTATATGTTATTCTTAACAAGTTAATCTGTCTCAACCTCGGAGCTGGTGGAGTATATAAGTATGTCACTCAATCTATGGAGTTATGGTAGTTATTTATGCATTTTTCTTTCACCAGGTTGTGAGTTCATTGACTCTCAGCAGTTTAGCTTGACTTGACTAGTCCTAGTTTTTATACCCCTTCGCCCAACATATGACTCATACTAAGCACATGATATAGTTTACCTGTACCATCCCTGGGTTCTTGCTTTCTTCTTCTACCACACTAAAATCTATATATGATCAAGTCCTTCATTCACATAAAATAGTGCAACATTTGCAGACACTTCCCAGCCCTCCTAGAATGGTGCGTTCTACCCCAAAGTGATATATCAAGTGGGTTTATTTATCCAGTGACTCACAGATGAATCTTTTAATAAATAAATCCTTTTCTTGTTATCAAAAAATAAAATAAAAAGAAAGACAAGAAAAGAAAAGAAAGAACCTTTATTTCCAGCCCAGTATGAGCCATGCTATGGCAGTGACTTGGAACCTGAGCTGTGGGTAGGTACATTACCATGGTAGAATGAGTTCACTGCATATCTTTACCACCACTGCATAGCTTTACCATAGAGGCAGGAGTACATGTCTGGAGCACAGGCATGTACAGAAAGATTTCCTGCTCTGTGTATGGAAGTTTGGTTTGGTATGGTGGTACCTAGGTTGTCTGGGATAATGGTGAACAACACCATGTAGCTATCGAGACTTCTAGCCTCCAGAGTGCTTGCTTTCCCTCAGTGGCCAATAGGCTAGTTAGTGCATGCAGCACAGGCGTGCACAGAGAAACTGTAGTTCCACTTGAGTGTGAGCTGGCAGTCCAAGGCAGTGAACCCACTTGGTGGTGACAAGTGGGTGGATACAGTACAGCTACAGAGCCAAGGTCTGGACTGCAGACCCTCATGGGGCAGCCGTTAATCCAAGGATAAGAAGTTGGCACGTTTTGGGAGGGAGAATGGAGACTCCTTTTCCCAGGGCCTCAATAGTATCTGCTTCGTGAACAAAGGCTGAATTGCTGTGCCTGCCTTCTCTGGACTTCTCTAGGAAGACTGGCTGTTGAGCACCTCAGCAATAACGATGCCAGTTGTCTTCTAGAGCAGTCCACTTGGGAAGGCAGTCAATCGTTCCTACTGCTTAGCGATATTAATTGCCTTCACCTTTCTCCTTTGCTCTTAGCCATCTTTTTGCTGCACAGGTATGCCAAATCTCATCAATGACCCTTTCTGTGGAGGGATTCTGCTACCTTTGTGTCTCCTGTGTTGCTACAGTTAGTGCTAGTGAGCTATTTTGGTTTGGGTGTATGTTCTCTCTGCTTCCACCCCACCGTGTGTGTGTGTGTGTGTGTGTGTGTGTGTGTGTGTGTGTGTGTGTGTGTGTGTGTGTGTGTGAGAGAGAGAGAGAGAGAGAGAGACAGAGAGAGATGGAGAGGGAAAGATTGGTATCTTCTATGCCTCCATTCCATCTTGGTGACCTAGATTTCATTGTTTTCTTGATCTTTATGGATTTATATTAGTTTATGCTGATACAGAAAAATAATCAATTTTGCTGACTTTTTTGCAAAGCCTGTTTTATTCTAATAGTATATACATTAGATTGAGAAAGAACTGAATTCACTATAGAATAAATCATGCAAGAGCTAGACACTGTGATATACAGTGTCTAGGTGCTGGAGGTATAAAATGAATACCATACTCCTTCCTGTAACCACAGAGCACCCAGTCAAGTATTACATAAAAAATACTGATTTCATGGTAAATAAAAGGTTACATATGAAATGGATGTGGGTATAGCTCAGTGACAGACAGCAGCTTCCCTAACATGCTTTTCCTATTGGGTTCCATTCACAGGACTGCAAAAACTAAAATCAAACACAGGCTGCATATTAATAGGCACAAATAAGCAAGTTGTTACTTGTGTCCTTTTAAACAAGAATACCATGAAATGACCTCTCGTAGGAGGTGATAAGGCTGGAAAATTATAATTTCAGCATTTACTCCTGTTAGCCATTATCATATTTTACTACATATGAAAAATTCTGGTTCTTTGTAGCATAATGTTTGCTATCATGTTCATTCTTAAAATATCTAACTTGGCAGGTCATATTTCTTGTAGAACTCTTTGGAGTTATTCCTCAATCTCAGTAACTTTAGGTTCTCATCCTAATTCTCACAATGGGAATTTTCTGGTCTTATGTGTTATTATTGCTCCTTCTGGTTTGCTCTTTCTGAATACTGGTAATTTCAGATTCTCTCTAGAGCAAATCTGGACCCTTGCTATTTTTAAGCACCTAAATCAGATAAGCTATTTTTGATGGCTGGCTTAAAATATTAAATAAACCCTATTTAATATAATTTTTTATATTTTATTTTAAATTAGCAGTACCATGGTGGCAAAGGTTTTAGTAGTTAGTAATAGCCTTTATTTATTCACAGTTCTGTCACAGGCGAATGTGCTGGAGCTACATGAGTTTTTATTTGTACAAGATCATATTTTTAAAATACTCCCTTCAAACTTAGCCTAATACTATCCACACACTATTAATATAGTAATTACTTCCTCTCTTAAAAAGTGCAACCTACTGCTTTATTTTGTCCCAAATACTGATGATAGAATGTATTCAGAGCAGTCCATGACAGAAAACTAATATCCAAGATGTTTTCTAAAGGATAAAACTGAAATATTTTTTATCTCCTTTACCAATCTTTAATGGAAGTCCTGGAAAGGGTATTTGAAGAGCCCTTTTCTTAATGATAAAACTGTATAAATGCTGTTATAGGTAAATGGATATACATACAAAACTTAGAACTCTTCTGATTTTAAATCACTTCCTTCTTGACTTGGGTGTGCATACATGCTTGAGTATGTGTGTGTAAGGATGAAACCCAGAGCCATGCATTTACCACTAAGCTAAATCTTATCTCTTAGTGTAGTCCAGGCTGGCCCTGAACTCAAGATTCTCCTGCCCCTTTCCCTGTGCCACTTTTTGATTACCATTGTGAACCACCCTGGTGAGCCAAGTACTATACTGAAATTAACCAACTCATTATTTTCCATTTATATTGTCATACTCTGATTGCGTAGGCATTTTTTTAATTGTGAACTAAATCCACATCAGATATAACAGGGTTCTGTTTAGTGCAGTCAGTGTAACTTAAGACCACATCCTGTTAGTACCATGAAGGGATGGCTTTGTCAACTGACTTAGATATGTACTGGGGGCCTGGTAGCACATTTCAGATGGCAGTGGAGTTTGTGAGTCAACTTAACTGAGCAACAAGGGATATGGGATTTGCAGAGGATATCATACATAACCAAGACTTCACTGTAAGCTGGAGGAAAAAGTTACTGCATTTGAGAGAAAATTAGATGTTCTCTAAAACCATGTGTGCTGTTGTAGTGATTTTCTTCAGACATGCAAAAAATTTACTAGGTATTCATTTTGACTGAGCTCACAGCAGAATTCCATCTTTAAAAACAAGAGTAAAAAACCAGACAAACACATCAGTGTGACCACAGTGTTTTCCTTTCATTTTCATTCACTGCAGCTTTTCATAAAGTTAGTCTTTATGAAGAGTGCTAAAGGGTGCAAACCCTTTCCTCCTGATCTCATAATAGTGAGACTCTTATCATCTTCAGATACTTTGTTAGTGCAATGTAAAGTTTAAAATGAAGCTCATTCAGGCATTGCATAGAATTTGAATCATGCCTGTATTTGCTGCTGAAATTGCCACAGGTCCATATTTATTACAACCAGTATTTGTCTTAAAAAATTGAATGAGTGAAGTGAACTATTCCAGAGTAAAACCTATAGTTGTATGGCCTTTTCATTATTTTTTTCACCAAAATTCCACATGTAATTGCATCCAGAATATGTCCAGTGCCTCTGGAATATTCTTTTATTTGAAAATGTGCTTGAATGCTTTCTTAGAAAGCTTGAAGGTAATTTCTTTCTCCATTGTAAAATCCTCTTTTCTCAAGATGAAAATGGCTTTAGGCTTAACACGCTCCATTTCTGAGCAACCCCATATTTCAACAGACATGTATTTTTTTTGAAGGCCCACTATGTGCATTCTTCTCATTCTGCATAATTTACACGGTTAGTCTCATCCACTTTATTCCCAGAACCTCAAAATTCAGCCTCCCTCCTTAGCCTCAGGAATGAGTTTCAAATTTGTCTCCTGTTACCCCCTTACATTTGAGTATATCTAGTGCAGTAACACTAGTATTATATTATTCCCCACTAATAACTGGGGAAGTAACATTTGAACTACTAGAGGAATGCCTTTGTGGGGCATGGGTTATGGACAAGGCGTTCTGAGCTGGAACAAAACTGTGTAGAGAGGTTAAAGTTTCTGGCCACATTCTTCATATAGCTACTTCTAACTGCCCTTTGTTATTCTATAAAGTCATTTATGCTACATTTTAAAATTATGGCTAAAAAAATAACACAAACTTACCATTTTAGCCATTTTTCTGTATTCATCTTTAGTAATGTTTTTATTCTTTGAAAAATTCATATATATATATTTGTATGTATGTATTTTACTGTTTACTTATTACTTCAGTTTACATCTCCATCACAGTCCCCTTCCTCCATTCCTCCCAGGCCCACCCTCTCCCCCTTCTCCCACCTATCCTACTCCTCCGATGCGGGGTCCCCTACATATCAGCCCCCTTCACTTCCGAACCCATATGAGGGCTAGGAGCTTCCTCTTGCACTGGGGGCCACATGGCAGCACCACTAGGGCAAAGTGTCCCAGTAACAGGTAACAAAGTCTGTGTTCCTGTTCCTTTCAGTCAGTTAGTTGTAGGATAGTTATCTTGTACTATATGGCTAAAATCCAATTATAAGTGAATAGATGTCATGTGCATCTTTCTGAGTCCAGGATAGCTCACTCAGGATGAGCTTTTCTAATTCCATTCATTTGGCTGCAAATTGCATGATTTCCTTGTTTCTGGTAGCTGAGTAATATTCCATTGTGTAAATAAATATACCACAGCTTTGTTTTCCCATTTGTCTGTTGAGGGACATCTGGGTTGTTTCCGGTTTCTACTATTACAAATAAAGCTGTTATGAACATAGTTAAGGAGATGTCCTTGTGGTTTGGTGAGGAATCATTTAGATGTATATATACCCAGGAGTGGTATGGCTGGATCTTGAGGTAGAGCTATTACAAGTTTTCTAAGATATCCCCAGACTGATTTCCATAGTGGTTATACAAGTTTGCACTCCCACCAGCAATAGAGGTGTGCTTCTCTTTCTCCACACCCTCGCTAGCATGTGCTGTCATTTGAGTTTTTGATCTTAGCCATTCTGACAGGTGTGAGATGGACTCTCAGGGTCATCTTGAGTTGCATTTATTTGATGATTAAGGATGTTGAGCATTTCTTCAAGTGTCTCTCTGCCATTAGAGACTCCTCTTTTAAATCCAAGTAGATCAAAGACCTTAACATAAAACCGGACACACTGAATCGAATAGAAGAGAAAGTGGGGAAAAGCCTTGAACTCATTATCACAGGTGACAACTTCCTGAACAGAACACCAATAGCTCACGCCCTAAGACCAACAATCAATAAATGGGACCTCATGAAACTGAAAAACTTTTGTAAGCAAAGGACACTGTCACTAGAACAAAATGGCAGCCTACAGACTGGGAAATGATCTTCATTAACCCCACATCTGACAGAGGGCTAATATTCATAATTTATAAAGAACTCAAGAAATTAAACACCAAAAAACCAATAACCCAATCAAAAATGGGGTACAGAGCTAAACCGAGAAATTCATGTATTTTAATCTTTCCCCCAACTCCTCCCAGGCCCTCCCCACCTCCCTATCCTTCTCTTAAAATAAAAACAAAACATGGAGTTCAATTTGTGTTGTTCCTGAGCATGGACTCTGCCCTGGAGGGTAGTTGATACACTCAGCATCCATTTTAACATTGTCGTTCAACCATCACCAGTATCCATTTCCGGACTATCTTTACCAATTGAAATTATGCCAATATGCAATAACTCGCTATTGCTGGATTCCTTGCCGACCACTATCCTAGGGCCTATCTCTATGATCGTGACTGCTCTAGGTACCTTATACAATGGAATCATACAATATTTACCCTTTTGTGATTGTCTTATTACAATTATGTATTCTACCTTATGTCATTAGTGTAATGGGCTATTGTAATAATAGATCACCTCATTTTGTGAACTTGTACACATTCCAAATAATCCTCGTGAGTGTGTGTGTGTAATGAGTATCTTTTTTAACATTTATTTATTTCTTCAAGTTACATCACAATCATAGTCCCTTCCTTCCTCCCCCTCCCAGTCCCACCCTCCTACCCTCTTCCCCCTCACCCTTCCTATCTGATTTTTTTTAAATTTAAGTTGTATCTTTCCCCCCAACAGCTTAATCACTTTTGTATGAGCAAATTCTAACTTTGTAGTACCATTTCTCCCTGTTTTGCCCAAGTGCCCGCTTTAGTAGCAAATAATTGAGATCCATAAACCTCAAGGGATAACAAAGTTGATACTTTAGTAGACATAAGTAATTGCAATGGTAATACTAACTCCTTTGCACTAAATAGTACAACTCTGGAGTAGTTTCTTATGTTTAAATTGTTTATTTATTTTGTAACGAGGTGTATATATGTTAGCGTGTGTGTGTGTGTGTGTGTGTGTGTGTGTGTGTGTGTGTGTGTGCGTGCACCCACACATGAGCACCATGGTATGCATGTGCAGGTCAGAGGACAGCTTGTGGGAGTCAGTTTTCTCCTTCTGCCATGTATTCTTGGGGGAATCACACTGAGGTCTTTGGGTTTGGAAACAAGCACCTTTAACCTCTGAGCCTTCTCACTGTGTATTTAGTTACTTTTTATGTGTTCCAAATTTGGAAACAGTTTCCTGTGACTTTAACTTTCTCCTTCAATCCATCATTCAAATGCAAGGATTTCCTATAAGGATTTCCTTCCCTTAAGTGTGCTAGGTTTATGGTTATGGATTATAGTCACTTGGCTCTTTTGGAATTGTAAATCCATATGTACATACCGTCTTAGCATTTTAAATTATTTAAAGAGCAAAACCAACATAATTGCATTTGGCAACACCAGCCTCTGTTATTAGAAATCAAATACAGAAGCTGTCCTACTCCCAAATAATAATAACTTAGGTTGTTTTGGTTTCAGTTATTTGTGATGAGTATTTTCATGGAACATTTGAGCCCAGCTGTGGACAGAAGAGCCCCTGTGGGATAAGCTTCCTTGGTATTTATCTTTTTACTGGGTTCCCTCAGGCCTTGCCATGGCTCATGCCTGCTTAGCAGGAATCTGAATGTCCAGAACATCCTCCCATAAAGCTTGTCTGTAAAAATGGAATGATCCAAAGAAGGTAGCCACAAAAACCTGTCATGTCCCTTGGTTGTCTCAGAGTTCCAGTGAATAGCTTGCTTACTGGTAGGAAGCCCTATTTTCAGATGTAGAAGCTACTTAAGTTGTGATTTGAGAAAACTCAGCCATATATCCTGCTCTGAAAGGTCACAGCTTAAGATTTCTATGCATGCATTTTGGTGACAGTTGGAAAGCTTCCATTTTGAACTGGTACAAACAAAATGACATGCATTGTGTTTTCTTAACTTGAAAAACAGGTGCCTTCATTCATGCAGAACAGCAGAATAGAAGCATATTTTATAAGGACTTTCTTTTACATGTCAGATACCCAGGAAGCATTCTGAATTCGCGTGGTAGAGAGAATATAGTTGCTTATTAGGAACACATCTGAGGTAAATGAAACAGGCAAAAAAGATATACCACATTTGCAGTTTTCAGGTTCTCAGTGCCTAATTGCTATACATAAATGCAAGTTACATGGATCACTCATAGAGTTCTACTTCCTCCTGCACTGCTGTGAGTATTCATCTCTTTCCTAATGTAGACATAGGACTTTCAGTGCTTTGCTTCCTCAGTTCAAAATGGACTACTATGGCAGAACAGCATGGATTTCAAGATTTTCAGAAGGCGTGCAAGAGGATAGGGGAAATGCTTTTTTTATATATCCTACATAGAAACAGCATCAAGAAATGGATTGATAGGGTTGGGGGGAATGGTTCAGCAGGTAAAATGCTTGATATGCAAGCATCATGCCAGAGTTCAGATCCCCACAGCCCACATACAAGCTGGTAAGTGCATCTTACCTGTAATCTCAGCCTGCAAGAAGGAGAAACAAAGAATTCCTAGACCAAGCTGGTCAATCAGACTAGTCAAATGGTAAGCTCAGAGAGTTCAGTGAAAACAAAGCTAAGAAACCTGCCTCTGTATGTATAGTAGAAAGAGATGCAGGAAGACATTCATTATCTTCAGGGCTCAAGGCACATATACACACATATGTTCCCACTCACATGGAAGCAAGCATTGATGTGTGCATAAAATACATATACATATGCAAGAAAAAGACTTCCCTTGTGCCTTAATTTTGTCCTATCTAAGCGTTCCCTCCCTAATTCTTAACTCTTAAGCTATTATAATGTCAACTCAACTCTTTATTTTTCACCCTTCTCATCTCATGAGTATCCGTTTGTCGGAGTCCATTTCCTACCTTGATTAAGTCCCAGTTGCAATTTTTAAATCGAACTCTTAAATATTATCCATTGATGTTAGAGTATGAAGGCTAGCAGCAGAGGCTTGAGAATTTTCACCCCACAGCTGAGGCTGTTAAATGACAAAAAATAGTACTTGTGCCATAAGTTGAATGAAGCACAGCAATGACTGTATTTTCCCTTAGAAAAACGATTAATGTATAAAATTGTAGGTAGTGTCTCTGAAACCCTTCATGCTGTTTTACTATCAATGCATTTTTGTCAAAATTGTCTCTGGAAGCGCCTCCCCCACCCCAGAACCTAGACGTTATTTTAATGAGGAAACCCAGGCTTCTAAAACCTAAATATTTTACTTGGAAATGGGCTCACAGAACAGAATTCATTCACAGTGTGACTGCTGTCAGCCTAGTTAAACCAGCCTTTCCATCTCTAGTCAATTCTGTGGTCTCACAAAGTTTCAGTGAATACCATTCATAAAGTACTGTAGAAAAAGGGTGTTTTAAGCGATATCTGAAAGACAGAGGAAGTCAGTGATTTATTTTAAAAAAATTTTATTCGGGGGTGATGGAGATCAAACTGAGTGCCTTATGGGGTCTAGACAAATGCTCTGCTACTGAGCTGTCTTCCTAGTCATCCATGTGTGCCTGAGTGTGCATTTCCTTTATGGTGCATTTCTTTATATCTTCCCTACAAACTGTATTTTCTTGTTCAGCTCACAATGAAGATAATTTTATCTGCAGTGGTCTTATTAAACTACACACTCTTTTTCGGGGAGGTTTTTAATCTTGATTCCATGTATGTGCTAAAGTATCTATTTGTCATGGCTGGTAAAAGTTCTAAAATGTATTAAAACAAATGGAACATTGCAAAATGTCTAGGGTCTTCACACTAATGACAAGTGGTACTTGTGTGAGCTAGCTGTATTGTTTAGATAGATTTGTAGGCTTAGAACTTTATGCTTCACTCTGTAATTTTTTGTGTTTATTTATTACTTCAAGTTACATCTCCATCACAGTCCCCTCTCTCCATCCCCCCCCCCAGTCCCACCCACCCATCCTATCCTCCCTCTCCCTCCTATCCTTCTCCTCCAGAGTGGGTTGCCCCTACATATCAGCCCCCCTCAGTTCAGCAGTCATATGAGGGTTAAGAACTTCCTCTTGCATTGGGGGTCTATATGGCAACTCCATTAGGGCAAAGTGTCCCACTAACAGGTAACATGGTCTATGTTCCTGTTCTTTTGGTGTGTTGGTTGTAGGATAGTTATCCTGTACTACATGGCTAAAATCCAATTATAAGTGAATGGATGCCATGTGCATCTTTCTGAGTCTGGGTTAGCTCACTCAGGATAAGCTTTTCTAGTTCCATCCATTTGGTTGCAAATTGCATGATTTCCTTGTTTCTGATAGCTGAGTACTATTCCATTGTGTAAATGTACCACAGGTTTTTTTTTTTTTTTTTTTTTTTATCCACTCTTTGGTTGAGGGACATCTGGGTTGTTTCCAGTTTCTAGCTATTACAAATAAAGCTGCTATGACCATAATTGAGGAGATCTCCTTGTGGTTTGGTGAGGAATCGTATACCCAGAAGTGGTATGGCTGGGTCTTGAAGTAGAGCTATTCCAAGTTTTCTAAGATATGGCCAGACTGATTTCCATAGTGGTTGTACAAGTTTGCACTCCCAGCAGTGGAAGAATGTTCTCCTTTCTCCACAGCCTTGCCAGCATGTGCTGTCATTTGAGTTTTTGATCCTAGCCATTCTGACAGGTATGAGATGGAATCTCAGAGTCGTCTTGAGTTCCATTTCTGCCACACCCGCCTCGCCAGCAGTGCAGGCTACGACCGCTGTGTGA
>CAJQZJ010036506.1:0-17228 GCA_907164525.1 Lophiomys imhausi
GAGATCAAAGAAAGAAACAGAGAAAGATTGCCAGGGCTGTTGAAATCAAGTGAATTCAGACCAAGATGGCTTCCTTATCACCCCCTCATAATAGTGGGGAGTTCTCCAGCTCTAATGGCCAAATGCCCCTTTCTTCAAGATATGTGGGGTGGAGGGGGATTCTATAGGTAGGGGAGCAGCTCAGAACTTTCATAGGGGTGTTTCAACAAATCAAGACAGTAAGGGCCAACTAGGATATGCATTACAGAAATACCATCCAGGGAGCCCAAATGTTTCTGCTTTGTGAGCCATGAGATGGGGTAGAGAATTCCCATTGCAGATATAAACTAGGGAGGCCCCTAAATCATCTCCTAATCTTGCTGCTGATCAGTAATCCATGCCACACATAAACTGCATTAAATCACAAGTGACACTGTTAAAATAACATTCTAGGTCTGGTTAAACCTCTAGGTGCTTGGGAATTTTGAGTTAAGATTCCCAAATTTAGATGCTGTCCCAACTACTTACAGTCTCAGCAAGTTCAACAAAGGTTCAATCTAACAGTGATAATGTGGATCTGGGATGCTCTGCAGTCTTCTGTGAACAGCAACAGAGACAGAGAAAAAATTAATAACAAATGTTTGAGTACTGGAGTGTCTTACCATGTACCATGACACACGTCCTGTACCATCACTAAAGCAGAAGTAAGGCAGTCAGGAATTCAAGGCCAAACTCTGCTACATAACAAGCTTGAGGCCAGCCTAAGCTATATGAGATCCTGTCTTAAAAAAAAAAAGAGTGGAGTATCTCCACTGACTGGGGTGAGTGGATACTTCCTGCCTTTACTATATGATGGACTGTACAGTGTCCATGAAAAACTGAGATGGTTCCTTTAGTTCAATCTGACTGGCATCCTTACAAGAAAGGAGGAGGAAATCTAGACAGAAAGAAAAGATAATCATACAAGAACAGTGACAGAAATTGGAATTAGATCACCAAAGTCACAGAATGTTTGGCCTAAGAGGAACTGCCTAGAGCAAGGGAGGACTCATCACTAAAACCTTTTGAGGTACAAGAGCCAATACCTTGATTTATGACTTCCAGAACTGAGAGGAAATTTTTAGTGTTTTAAGGTACTCAGTTGGATATTTTGTTAGAGTGCACACTGCAGATTAATGCAATTGGCTTCAACCCTTTCCTGAGTTTTCTTGCCCTCAACAGACCAAACTGAAAATCCAGAGATCTGTTGACTGAGAACGAAGCATGACCCCTAACACTGAACAGTATAAGAGGATATAGCATGTTCTTCTCCAATGTTTGATACACCCAAACCAAGATCTGATAAAAGTCTACAGTCACCTCACAGTTCGTGCACAATCTGTATCAAGGATTCTACTTCGCCAGTCCCTTCTTCTATCCCCACAGCCCCAGCTTAAAGCAAGCCAGAATTGCTCCATAAAACTTATTTCCCCCAGGACATAGTAACCCAGCCCAACATCTAAGACTCAGAAGTTGAAGGAGAGCAGAAGGCAGGGAGAGAGGACCCAGATTGGTGTTTTTTCACACACTGGTTGCAGATACAGAATGCTGGAGAAGAGAGATTAAAACAAAGACTGCTGTACTTGGGGAATTAAATGCTACAAATATTTTAAACAACCCACTGGACCTCATAATTATGTGGCAAAGGCTGTAAAATGTAAAGTTGGGAGACTTGGCTCAAATGAAAGGCTCTCTCTGCATAACAATTTATTTTAATTTGAGATTTCTCATACTGTCCATATGGCAGGTCTTCATGGGAAAGCAACTGTCTAATAGTTGATTGGGACATCTGAAGTATGTTTTTTTGGAATACAGGGTTTTTTTTTTTTCATTCAAATCAGTGACTTGGTTGAGAAGGAGAGTTTGAAAACATTTCCCTGATGTTTCCAGCATTTCTACAACTGGAAATGTAACATCTGCCCATGGGAGTTATAAACTGAAACCCATTTCCCAACAACTTTGCAGCTCTTTTAGGCCAATACCAGCTTGTTATTGTAGAGTTCTGTGGGCATTCATTTGAAAATGAAAAATCCTATTTGGATGCATTGAAAATAATAATAATAATAATAATAATAATAATAATAATAATAATAATACAATAATAAATAGAAACCATGTAAGCAATGTCAGGACCTGAAGAAGGGATTGCCTTGCCAAGTATCCCAAACTCACATTATACAGATAATCTTTAAATATTTTATAACTAATCTCTGAGAGAGAGGCAGGATTTCTAGCCAACTCTGGGTAAGCCCCTGGTGCCACCAAAGACATGGTGACAGTCTTTCCTCTTTGGAGAGCCTTCAAAAAACACACTAGGTCCCAAGGGTGTGATATTATGTGATATTTGAAAGGGAGCTTGTTGTCTCTCTCTTTTCCACTTTCTCCTCTAAGGTCTTGCCAAAAGCTCCTCAGAGAGAGCAGGCAGGAGACAGGAGTTGCTGGCAGAATTTCAATTTTGCTCACATTGTGGCTCTACAGGAAGAATGGGAAGTAGGTAAGGTATCAGGAAGTCACCAGAAACATACTGTTAAAGCCATATCACATCCTTGAACAGAAATGTCAACATTGGAAGATCCCATTCTCATACCAGAGAGATGGCTCAGTGGATAAAGATGGTTGCTGCCAAGTCTAAGGACTAACATAGTGGAAGGAGCAAACTGACTCTTAAAAGTTTTTCCATAACCTCTACATGCTCACTGTGGTGCAGATACACACACACACACACACACACACACACACACACATACACACACACACACACACACACACTCACACACATGCATAGGCAGGCACATACACCCACTAAATGAATGAATGAATGAATGAATGAATAAATAAATAAATAAATAAATAAATAGAATGTGAACAATCATACTCTCTGATGTATAGTTCTATTATTATAGCATCAAAGGCAGAACCTATGGATAAATGAATGCATGCATGAATGAATGAATACAAATTTTATGAATTCTTCACAATTAACTCCTCTGTGTTTTCATATTCTTTTCACATTTCTTACCCACTTTTCCATGTCTTTTTTGTCTTTTATCATTATCTTTCCCTCACACTAGCTAGAAAATATACACCTTTTTTTTCACTGATGCCTGATTTATTTTCTCTTAATCAGCTTCAAAGTTTTCCCTTTCACATCTTCCTCAGAAAAGCTTTTACAAAAATGTTTGGCCAAGGTTAAGTGCTTATAATACACCCCCCAAAATAGTAATAAATGTTCCTCTTGCAAGGCACTTAATCCAGTTGAGAAGCTAAGTCTAAAGTTCACTTGAAAAATGTGTGACCAAGTAAGAAGATTATTCAAGTAATGATTAAATTGGAGAGTATATACAATAAAGACTTCCAGTAGTGAGTTAGGACTAGTAGGCTTCAGAAACAACTCAAACTCTGACGGAAGCCTGTGCTTTGCTTCTTTGATCTATTGTCTAATTAACAGGATTTAACTATAGCAGAACTGTTCACCATTAGCCTTTGACCTTTAGAATAAATAATACATTCTGTCTTCTGTTCATTGGAGGGTGTTTCACAGCATCCCTGACTTCTACCTGCCAGATGCCAATGACATCACTTTCCTAACCATCATCCCAAAAATTGTGCACAAATATTGCCAAATGTTCACTGGGGAATAAAAACCTCTCCAAGTTGAGAACCAATGGGAAAGACAGAGGAAGGAAAAGTCCCTAAAATTCAAACAGTGACTGAACAAGGGTTTACTCACTTAACTGGGGATCCAAACTAGATCTGCAATGTACTCAGTCAAAAGCTTGACTTATCTGAAGCCTGTTAACCAGGTTCATGAGCATGCTTTGTACATTATCTGTTAAACCCAAATCTTACATAAAATTTGAATTGAACTATTAATGTGGTTTTTAAGTGTTTTAGTTATAGAATGAAGCAATAGATATAGAAGGTTTTGTTGAAGCCAGAATAGCGAAAACCATACCCCCTTTACATGTGTTCCAACTCTTCAGAATGATCCAGAAATTCCTGCTCTGTTGGATGCATGATGAAGATAAAGGTGGAATCCAAACACTACTATACTGAGTACAATATCCTGGAAAAAGAAGAATTGAATCAAGACTAGCAAAACCTGAGATTTTTTCTGGAATGTCTTGCTAAATGACTTCGAGCCTGTCACTTAGCTTCTCTGAACTTGAGATTTTTTATTATAATCCCTGAGGCCTCTTTTAGCTCACTATATTATAAATTTATAAGTGTAATTGTGACACATAATCTGTAGACCAAAATTCTTTATGTTGATGAAGAAGTTGATTACATATAATGCCCCCCTAACTTTCCTTTTACAGACAAGAAGAAGTGGGAGGGGATTTTTTTTTTTTTTTTTGGTTTTTCAAGACAGGGTTTCTTTGTATAACAGCTCTCACTGTCCTGGACTCACTTTGTAGACCAGGCTGGCCTCGAACTCACAGAGATCCTCCTGCCTCTACCTCCCAAGTGCTGGGATTAAAGGCGTGCGCCACCACCGCCCGGCGTGGGGAGGGTAATCTAACCTCTAATATTCTGTTTGACTGGCACTTGGGCCCACGCTAAATTCCTTTATGCTTGAAATTCAGTAGCCCAATGTGGATGAGTGTTATGCACAAGATAATGCTACATGGGCTCAAAAATGAAAGTTCAGGTGTTTTTTTTTTCTTAAATTAATAATGAAAATGAGGGTCTCAGGCTCAGTGGTTGAAGTGTTTGCCTAGCATGCACAAAGTCCTGGATTCAATCCCCAGCATTGTTTAAAAAAAGGGGGGGGGAGGTACGGTTGGATAGGTGGGTCTGGGGATATAGCTTAGTGTATAGCATATAGACTTGGCATACATGAACGTCTTAGATCCCATCCCTAGTGTTGCATAAAATAGATTATGGTAGTGCAAGCCTGTAATCCTAGCACTCTGGAGATAAAGGTAAGAGTATCAGAAGTTCAAAACCATGAGCAGCAATGGGATATATGAGACCCAATTGAAAGAAACAAAGAAAAGAAGGAAGGAAGGAAGGAGGGAAGGGAAGGAATAAAAAAATAGTAGATGGAGAACACATGGAATATTCCCATTACCACCTTGGGGTGAATTTGTGTCTTCCCTAAATGCTACAAAAGAGAGTGTAAGAACAGCTGCATTTGCTGGCTGCTTTTTTTCTTTATCAAAGAAGAACTTTCAACCTCCCTGAAACATGTAGTACCACAGGAAATTAGCACAAAGTCACTGCTGCCAGAAATGATACTAACATCCACAGCTATGTTTCTATCCAAATGCTATATAAGTTTACAAATTCTCTGTTCCACAGAGTTATACTCATCGGCTTTAAACATAAATGAGATGTTCTGCTAATCACAGACAAATGATGATTTTTTTATTACAGTGCAAAAATATTTTCAAATACTCAGTAACACGATTCTTAGTGAAAACATGACCGGCACAAGAACGACTTTGGTGATTTAAAAGAATATGCCAGTAGTGTGACTTGGTTCTTCATCAAGAACTCTCAACCTCCTGGAAACATGTAGTATTAGAGTTCATCAGTGCTGAAGGGACAGTGGAGTCCTCTCTGGCCAATGAGGACAATTCAAAGGTCTGTAGTATTGGTTGCTGGCAGGGGTATAAATATTTATTTCATGGAGTTTCTGTTTCCAGAAATAAGTCCTCCTCATATTAACAGCATGACTAAGATTTGAGTTTAGGTCTTTGTTTCCAGCTGACTACTTTTAAGTATTCCAGTGACTACTTCACTGAACCAGTCCTCTCCTGATGGACATTCCAAGCTTTTGCTATTAAAAGCAAATACAATATCTCTTCGTGAGTGTATGTTTCTGCCTGTGTACAGGAAAATATTTTAAATCAAAGGTAGATATGAGTAGATTTGGCTTATTTTTCTGCAAAAGTATCAAAAACTATTGAATGCAAATACACCCCAGTTTATCATCCTACACAAAACTTAAGTCCAAGTGGATCAAAGACCTTAACATAAAACTGGATACACTAAATCTAATAGAAGAGAAAGTGGTGAAAGCTTCAAACTCATTGGCATAAGAGACAACTTTCTGAACAGAACACCAATAGCTCAGGCTCTAAGACCAATGATCAATAAATGAGACCTTATGAAACTGAAAAGTTCGGTAAGGCAAAAGACACTGTCATTAGAACAAAATGACAGCCTACAGATTGGAATAAGGTCTTCACCAACCCCACATACAATAGAGGGATAATACTCAAAATATATAAAGAAAATAAACCCTGAAAAAACCAAATAATCCAATAAAAATGGGGTACAGGATTTAATTGAGAATTCACAAAAGAGGAATCTTTTTTATAACATCACCCCATCACCTTACAGAGATGATGTCTTTTTTTTAAAGATTTATTTATTATATATACAGTGTTCTGTCTGCAGGTATATCTGCAGGCCAGAAGAGGGCACCAGATTTCATTATGGATGGTTGTGAGCCACCATGTGGTTGCTGGGAAAAAGAGGAATCTCTAATGGCCTAGAGAGACATGAAGAAATTCTCAACATCCTTAGTCATCTGGTAAAGCAACTCAAATGACTCTGAGATGCCATCTCACACCAGTCAGAATGGCTAAAATCAAAAACTCAAGTTACAGAATATGCTGGTGAGGATGTGAGAAAGGGGAATACTCTTCCATTCATGGTGGGAGTGCAAACTTGTACAACCACTATGGAAATCAATCTGGCCATGTCTCAGAAAATTGGAAATAGTTCTATCTCAAGACACAACCATACTACTCCTAGGCATATATACAAAAGATTCTCCACCAAACCACAAGGACATTGCTTCAACAATGTTCACAGCAGCTTTATTCATAATAGCCAGAAACTAGAAGCAATCACATGTCCTTCAATCGAAGAATGGATTAAAAAACAACAACAAAAAACTGATACATTTGCACAATGGAATACTATTTAGCTGTCAGAAACAAGGAAATCATGAGATTTGCAGCCAAATGGATGGAACTAGAAAAGCTCATCCTGAGTGTGCTAACCCAGACCCAGAAAGATACACATGGCATGCACTCACTTATAACTGGATTTTAGCCATACATAGAGGATAACTACCCTACAACCCACAAGACCCAAAGGAACAGGCCCTAGTATAACTATCTTATGAGAAATTCCACCGAGCAGCAAATCAAAACAGATGCTGAGACACACAGTCAAACATTAGGTGGAGCTCTGGGAGTCATGTATAAGAGAGGGAGGAGGAATAGAAAGATCAGAAGGGGACAAGAACACCACGTGAAGATCAAGATAACCAAAAAAATTTCAACCCCTAGAGGATTACGAGACTGAAACACAAACCAAAAAAAAAAAAAATGGATGGAACTAGAAAAGCTCATCCTGAGTGAGCTAAACCAGACCCAGAAAGATGCACATGGCATGTATTCATTTATAACTGTGATGGGGTGGTGTTAAGCATTCTAAATGTTAATTGGTCCTGTTTGCTGTCTGTTACTTAATTGACTCTGATTGGTTAAATAAATGCTGAGGCCTGGAGATTGGGCAAAGACAGAGATAGGTGCGACTAAGGTTCACAAGCTTTTTGATAGAGAGCATCTTGGGAAGAAAGCCAGAGAGAAGCCAGGAGTAAACAAGGAAGGCACACCATGGGGTAGATTAAAGAAGATACTTCCACGTGGCTGGAACATCAGCTTAGTGTGGAGAATAACAGTCCAAAGGGATGTATGTATATATGGAGTTATATTTGGGTAATAGAATTATGAGCTAGCTTGGATGGGCTAGGATTGCACAACCAAGGCCTAGGCTTGATAAAATCCACCCGGTTTCTGTGTGTATTCATTTATAATGGCGGGTTAAGGATTAACACTGGCGAACCAATTAAAGATAATAAAGATAATATAAATACTGGTTAAAGAGTTTAATTAGTTATTTTTTCTATATATGGGTAGCCATATTTTTTCTACATATGGCCCCCAGCATATGGCAATTAGAATCCATGCTTACAGCCTGAGAAGGCCCAGGTGAAAAGTACTTTCCTAGCTAAAGAGCAGGGAGCCAAACTGAAATTCTTTTCAAAGGAGAGGCTCCCTTAACAAAAGCTACTGCCTTACAGCCAAGAGCTAAGTGAAAAGCTTAGCTCTCTTTATATGCTAAATAACTGGCAGCCTTCTAAACAGAGCTTGAAATCAGAATTAACCGTCTAAATTAAAAATGGAGAAATTCATAATGTCTCAATACGTTTGGATTCCAATTGAGTTTGTTTCTCTTAACATACAGATAATTTTTACACTGACAATTTTGGTTCTATGTATACTTCTTGAGAAAGATTTGACTAGGATGGGCTTAAGGATATCTCTAAGGGAGAGAGTTTACAGATGGAATGTGAAGCTGCTGACAATAACAATGGGGGAAGGAAGGAGACCTGTCCAGACACAAAAGATATCAGCAGGAGCTCACAGGTGCCTGAATACCAGGTACTTATTAAGAGTATCTGGGAAAGGCTCACCAAAGATATACAGTCAAAGCTAGATTTCAAAAATAATGAACAGAACGTTAATTACAGCACAGGATGGCATGATTAGACCAAGGCTTTTGGAATGTTGTTTATTTGCTTAATATCAGGAGGTAAAAAGGATATTTTTGTCATTTAGCAATGCTAAAATATAAGAGATTTTTAAAGATATAAAGACAAAAGGGGTCACAAGCCACTCCTTAGATGTGGGACACACACTGGGAAACTGGTTTCAAGAGAGATATTAGATCCTAGGGGAGATATGTTGTTAATCCTTGAATGTGATGGTGCATGCCTTTAATCCCAACATTTGGAAGATAAAGACAGGTGGGTCTCTGACCTTCCCCAAGGTCAGCCTGGTCTACAAAGTAAATACAAGATAAGGATATACAGAGAAATCCTGTCTCGAAAGAAAAAATAGAGAGATAGGTTAATTGTGAGAAATTATATACTTTCAGAGCAAAGCAACCAAACACCAAAGAAGACAAGACAAGCTCAGATGGTTGAGCTCAAAGACTATTCCAGCCAGGACTTCAATGGACTACAAACTGCTCAGGACATTCAAATTACTGAGCACATAGAGACTGGACAACAAATGTTACAATTAGTTTGCTTAATCATTTTTCTACTTTATTTGGGCCCCCAAACAGGTTTTCTACAATCCAATTCAGCAGGAAACAATTTTAAGAGAGCGACATCCCATTCCCAAAAGATGGGGTGGGTGATTTTTTTGGTCATTTGATATTTTATAAATGTTGTTTAGGGGGATTGGTTACAAATTGTTAAATGGTCTTATTAAGCAAGGTATAGGAGGTTAGAATCAATGACTTTTCTATTTATTTTTTTCTCTATCCTTCTTTCTCTCTTATATAGGGAAAAAGGACATAAAAATAAAAAAGAAAGAGAATATATGTATATAATATAAAAATGATAAGATATAAGGATAGATTATTGAATCTTCTCTGAAACTCAAAACTGTTGTTAAAAATAAGGTTATCTTTTAATACATTGATATAGAATTTTGTATATTGATAAAAAGTAAGATTAATTTTGATAGAATTTTGCAGTTTGCTTGTTCAAAGATGATAGATTTATAAGTCAGTAGATGTCTTCAAAACCCTCAGAGATGTACAGAAAATGGCATTTGAAGGTATTATTTTAAGAATTGTTTGACTTTAAGACAGTCAGCTCTTGACAGCTCCCATTTGACTTGGAAGAAAACAATGAGCATCAAAAAGAAATCTCCCATCAGGAGATAATTCCTACTGGGCATAAATCTCCCTGCTTTCTCAACAGACTATATACAGTCCAAAGATGGACAACAGTTTGAATGCAGGTAAGTTGATGTCCTGATTCTGCAGAGACAGAATGGGAAAATCCTTATTTCCTGCTGCACAACTATGTCTGTGAGATATGGTTGGCCAGAAGGCTGAAGATGATGCTCCAATGGTATGGAGAGATATTTGGGACTGTCTAGGCAAAAAACTGTCATTTTTTTTCTTTTTGGAAGCTGCTCTTCTGTGCTTCCTATTCACTCAAATAATAACTTTATCCCTTCTTGAGTCTTTGATGGGGTTGAAGACATAATAGCTATAAAATTTCAATTAAACTTGAGCTATTTAAAATTTCAAAAAATAGGATATGATAAAAATTATTTGCGTTCAAAACTTTAGACACACCAAGATAGATGATTTTTTTCTTCTTCAAGATTGCCTGATACAAATAGGCTAAACATTATTGTTTCAAATTTTAGCCTTTTATTAGACAAAAGGAGGGAAATGATGGGGTGGTGTTAAGCATTCTAAATGTTAATTGGTCCTGTTTGCTGTCTGTTACTTAATTGACTCTGATTGGTTAAATAAATGCTGAGGCCTGGAGATTGGGCAAAGACAGAGATAGGTGGGAATAAGGTTCACAGGCTTTTTGATAGAGAGCAACTAGAGAAGAAAGCCAGAGAGAAGCCAGGAGTAAACAAGGAAGACACACCATGGGGTAGATTAAAGAAGATCCTTCCACATGGCCTGGAACATTGGCTTAGTGTGGAAAATAATAGTCCAAAGGGACATATGTGTATATGTGGGGTTATATTTGGGTAATAGAATTATGAGTTAGCTTAGATGGGGTAGGTTTGCACAACCCACGCCTAGGCTTGATAAATCCTAGGGGTTTATTTTTTGACAGGATAAATCCACCCAGTGTCTGTGTGTATTCATTTATAATGGCGGGTTAAGGATTAATACCGCCAAACCAATTAAATATAATGTAAATACTGGGTAAACAATTTAATTAGCCATATTTTTCTACATAACTGGATTATAGCCGTATAGTACAGGATAAGTTTCCTGCAACCAACAGACCAAAAGGACGAAGAACATAGACTTTGTTACCTGTTAGTGGGAGACACTTTGCCCTAGTGAAGCTGCCATACAGGCCCCCAGTGCATGAGGAAGCTCTTAACCCTTATATGACTGATGAACTGAGGGGGTCTGATATGTAGGGCACCCCACCCCAGAGGATTAGGATAGGTGAGGGAAGGGGAGAGGATGGGAGTATGAAACCGGGAAGGGTGGAGGGAGGGGGCTGTGATGGAGATGTAACTTGAAGTAATAAATAAACGTAATAAAAAAAGAAAATATAGCATATATAGACGAGATCTATGCCCCCTTACACATATATAGATGATAGGCAACTTGGCCTTTATACAGATAACTTAGCAAGTGGTGAATGGAGGCATTGTTTGTCATGAACTCTGTTGTCTGTTAGTGGAACATTTTACCCTAGCTGGGCTACTAAATTGGGCCCCAGTGCAAGAGAAAGCTTTTAGCTCTCATGTGACTGATGGACTGAGTGGGGTTGATATTTTTGGGGCCCCCTCACTCAAGGAGAAGGAGAGGAGGGGGAGGGGGAAGAAGGTAGGAAAAATGTGGGAGGGTAGGACTGAGAGGGAAGGAGGGAGGGGGCTGTGATCGAGATGTAACTTGAATAAATAATAAAATGCTTTTTAAAAAGAGAAAAAAAAAGGAAAGAAAAAAAGTTCCACAAAGACTCAGAGACAGATAAAAAAAAAAGACAAGATAGTAGTGGTGCTGAAGAGGACTGGAAATGGTACACAATACTGCTCCATTCTATGGAGCTCATCCTCCAGGCTCCTTGAAGACTCAGCCAATGGTGTCTCTTGGCCATTAGAGATTCCTCTTTTGTGAATTCTCATTTTAGCTCAGTACCTTATTTTTTGATTGGATTATTTGTTTTCTTGGTGTTTAATTTCTTGAGTTCTTTATAAATTTTGGATATTATACCTGTGTTGGATGTGGGGTTGTTAAAGATGTTCTCTCAATATGTAGGTTGCCATTTTGTTCTAATGACAGTGTCCTTTGCCTTACAGAAGCTCTTCAGTTTCATGAAGTCCCATTTATTTATCATTGGTCTTAGAGTCTGAGCTTTTTTTTTTGTTCTGTTCAGGAAGTTGTCACCTGTGCCAATGAGTTCGAGGCTTTTCCCCACTTTCTCTTCTAATAGATTTAGTGTATCCAGCTTTATGTTAAGGTCTTTTATCCACTTGGACTTATATTTTGTGCAAGGTGATGAGGGTCTGTTTGCATTCTTTAACATGTTGACATTCAGTTAAACCAGCACCATTTGTTGAAGATGCTGTCCTTTTTCCATTGTATAGTTTTGGTTTCTTTGTCAAAAATTAAGTGACCTTAGGTGTGTGGGTTTATTTCTGGGTCTTCAATTCGATTCCATTGATCACCTGGTCGGTTTCTATGCCAGTACCGTGCTGTTTTTATTACTAATGCTCTGTAGTGTAGCTTGAAAAGTGAGCAAACCCAGACTCAGAAAGATGCACGTAGCATGTGTTCACTTATAACTGGATTATAGCCAGGAGATACATATATATATCCTCTCTGTCTCTCTCTCTATATATATACATATATATATATATATATATATCATAGGATAACTATTCTACAACAAACAGACCTAACACAACAGGAACAGACTTTGTTACCTGTTAGTGGGACACTTTGCCCTAGTGAAGCTGCTGTGTAGACCCCCAGTGCAAGAGGAAGCTCTTAGCCCTCATATGGCTGCCAAACTGAGGGGAACTGAGATGTGGGAGCACCCCACACTGGAGTAGGATAGGTGGGAAAAGGGAGAGAGGCTGGGAGGGTGGGACTGGGACAGGTGGAGGGAGGGGGCTGTGGTGGAGATGTAAGTTGAAGTAATAAATAAACATTAAAAAAAGAAAAAAAAAAGACTCAGCTGCTGAGGAACTCCTTCTTTGTCTTCTTGGATGCAGCAACCAAAACAAGTGGCCATCTTTGCACTCACTTTGGTGGTGATTGAGATCTGTGCACAGTAGACTGGGATGCTTAATCCTTGGATATGATTAATGCAGAAAAGATGGGCCCAGCAGTAGATAGAGCTGACTGTGTATCACATGACCACCACTGCCTTAGTTGTATGACTTAGGACAAGTCACTTTTTTTCTCTGAGCCTCTGATTTCTACCATAAATCATCATCCTGTTCTTCTTACATTAGTGCACACTCAGTGACTTTGAAAGTCATTCTAAGGATGCACAAAGAAGCCTGCATTCTCAAACCCTACTTGGAATACCCAATTCTTACTTCCCATTTGCAAGTATTTTATTATATGTGGACCATCATGCCCTCCTGATTTTGCTTGTTACACCATCTGATATTACCATAGTGAATGGAATGTATTTTCCCCTGTCAATCTGTGGCTTATAGAAGCTAAGCACCTTGCCCACAGCATACATCTATTATTTGGTAGAGTTCGGTGGTACAAATGGCTCAAGAAAATCAGATCTTTCAACGGGGTCTTATTGACTTTAGTGTCAGTCTCAAAGTGTGGTTTTATGGAATAAGAATAATAAGGCTTATTTCCCTGGCATAGTGTCTGTCAATAGAATTGTACAGTAAATAAAAATTTGGTTTCAATGTGATGTGTCCTGATCACATGTAAGAAAAGATTCACTTGATGGCTGGAGGAGGAAAGGGACAAGTAGCCTCAGAAAACTTGCAATTATTATCTTCTGTTGAGAGTATGTGAGATGATACTAACAGCAGAAACATACCAGAAATTTTATGTAGGATTGATTCTCATACATGCTCTCAATTTATCTTCTCAGACAACCCACCATGTTGTGTGTCAGCTAAGTTTGATTATCCCTAAACCAAGAGTGCCGATTCTGAGGCTCAAGGGACATTCATGTGGTTAGGGAGAGAACCTGTATAGAAGAAGTATCACACAGCTCTCACCCTCAGCTAAGCAGACCACTAACACAGCCTTGTCATGGACTCAATTCATCTACCTAGAAGAAATATGAAACAAGCCACAAATGTGAGCCACATGTGTAATCATACATTTTCTGGTAGCCTCATCTTTAAAAGGTGAGTTTTGTGTGGAATTAACTCTAAAAATATACTTTATTTAACCATAAACATTTGTATTTCAATATATCATATAAAATATCAGGAAAGTATACTTCCTCTGTAAGAGCACTTAGAACCCTTAACTGCTGAACCATCTCTATTCCCTATATATGCTTCTTATAGAAATGTTTTTGAAATAATTCCAACATAGTCCTGTTTTCTTAGCATTTTCAGAACACACTGAAGTCTTACTTCTTGACTTTGGGTTATTGTTAACATCCATTTGGGCACATATGTTCAGAGATCATTAAGTCTTATAAAGTTCTCAGCAGAGTTCACTATTTCATTGTGATGAGTTTTTAAGCATTTTAATGTCTGAAGTCACCTCAAGAGATAGGTGTATCCTGTTTCACAGACATTATACATGCAACCATTTATATTGGCAAATTATCCTGTGTTATTTGAGCTCTCTGAGAAGCTAGCTCTAGAAGCAGAAACCCCCTCCTCCATCTCAGACCCAAGCGGTTTGTTTCAAAGTGTTTCCCAAGACTCCTTTGTTAGGAGATGGGCTGGTCCCCCAACTCTGTGACAAGTGCAGAGAAAACATCAAAACAGCCCAATTAAAATATTTGTGTTCTTCAGAACAGATAGCTAGGCAGTGCCTCATACCCAACAGAGGTTACTATTGTTTATCCCATGATATAAGCGTGCCTGGAATAGAAAGGAGAAGCTGAAATGCAGCCATGAGAAGCTCAGCCATGGGAGAAAGCTCCGTTGAGAACTCCAGTTGACTGTTCCAATGTTTCTACTGGGTGTTGGAAATGTCTTTAAAAAAGAAAAAAAAAACTTTTTATTGATTCTTTGTGGGTTTCACGGCATGCACCCCAGTACTGCTCATCACCCCATTGCCTCCTTGCTCTCTTTCAAATTCATGACCTCTGTTTTCATTAACTGTTGCTATATACATACATGTATGTATACATATATATATTACTTATATATCCCATTTATATGGCATAATATAAGCATACGGTACACATATATGTTTATCAGCTCAGTCTATATAATGTCACTCATATGTGTATGTTTTTATAAGTGATCATTTGGTGTAAGAAAACCAAGTGAGGGGGGAGGGATCTTCCCTTGGGAAGACTATTTCTCTTGCTCTTGGCATTCCTTAGTTACCCATAGCTTTTTGTGTATGTCTGAGGATTCTTGAGCTTTTCATGGTCTATGTTAGCATGTTTATATTCATTGTCCATGTTAATGTCATGTTTAGGCAGTTGTATTAGTGAGACTTTATAGGTGTAGCTTCTGCTATCTGTAGGAGACATAGTCTCACAGCAAACTCCCCGTTCTGCCTCTTAAAAGCTTTCTGCCACCTCTTGCACAATGTTCCCTCAGCCTTAGGTACAGAAGTTGTGTTGTAGATATAGCAGTTGAGACTGGATTCCACAAGTCTATATTTTATTTTGTTGTAGTTTTCTGTAACTGTTCCTATCTGTTACCAAATCAGGTTTCTTTGATGATGAGAAAGGACTACACTCATCTGTGATATAAAGACAAATACTTAGAATACTGTTAGGGATTATGCTGGTTTTATAAAGTGACAGCTGTTTATCTAAGATCTATGACTTCATTAACCCTGGGTAGTTGGTTAGGTTTCCAGTGGCAGACACAATTTCTCTCTTGTTAAACAGGTCTTTAGTCTAATTAGAGAGCTGTTGGTTACCACAAAGGCATGTGTGTTACTACTGTACCCTTAGTATTATTGTGCCATGCTTGTCATTGTTGTGGTTCACAGGCATCATAGCTGTGTAGGATTCTTTGTTGCTTCCCTCATTTGGAAGCTTCCATGGCACCTTCTGGTAACATGAATGCTGGTCCTCAAGGAGGGATCTTTCAGGCCAGTTCCAGCTCAGGAGCCTTGGGCCCTATATTGGAAGTACATGCTGTCTTCAGCAATAGGGTCTCATCTTCTGCATCTGGAGACAGGCATAGTGCAACCAAAGGCAACATCAATAGCCATAATGTTTTGGGAGTCTCTTGGACAGCCTGACAAACAATCCAAAAGAAGGCTCTTCATCCCTTGTATTGGGGGTTTTGTTAGATGGTTTTTGGCTCATGGAGAGAGCATTGTCAGAACAAATGGAAAATTTTCAGTTAAATTATATATGTATATTAATGATCAATGTATGTGTATCATAGTTACTTTTAGGTATATAGTTAATAGTCTGGTTCCTTATGATGTTTTCATACACCTTATTATTTTATCCTCCCTAATTAGAGTCCCCCCCAATTTTTTCCCATTTCTCTCTTCAGATCACTTATACTCCTCTGTTTCCTTTTATTGATTCCACCACCCTCTCATGCCTGCAATGGTCCCTTTTTTACTTTCCTGGTTTCTGCAGTCATTCCAGGTTGGAGCTAGGAGCCTCAGATGAGAAAGAACATGTGAAGTTTGTCTTTCAGGGTCTGGGTCATCTCATTCAAAATGGACATGTCTAGTTCAATCCATTTACAGGGCTAGACTCTGGAGAAGGATGTGGAGGGTCTGACTGGTAGAGAGGTTGCAGGTGGTATCTTGACTTATTTTTGCATGTGATTAGTTAAAAGAAAGCTAAAGGATGCAATTCTCCTATGCCAGAACCCTGTGACAGCTTTTTGCTACTTGATGGAAATTTCTTCACACTGCTATGCTGGCATTTCTATTCTGGATTTTGAGACTGTATAAAGTCAGATTACTCACATGTGATACTAATCTCTGTCTCTCTCTCTCTCTCTGTCTCTCTCTTTCTCTCTCTCTCCTTCTGTCTATCCATCTCTCTGCAAAAGATGTATTTTCTCTGAACAGTATATTTCTAGTAAATAAACCGCAACTAGTATAGTTGTACCATCACGTGGGAGACTGAAAATTCAAGGTTATCTGGGCTGTATAACAAGATCCTGTCAAAGAAAAAGAAGGGAGGAGGGAGGAGAGGAGGAATGGAAGGTACAAGGGAGGGAGGGAGGGAAAAATGACAGAGAAGAAGATTAATCAAGGAAAGAAAAAAAAAATACCTGACCAAGAGGCAAACAAATATGTCAGTCTTGAATTCAATATTCACATCCAATGATTTAGACAATAACAATGAAATGAGAACCCCACAGAAGGAGAATCTGTTTCCTGTCGGTCATATAGTTACAGGGAGGAACTATATATACCAGGAGTAGATGTAGACAGAAGCTAGAATGAAGCTTTCTCTGTAAAAACCATACTTTGATCACAGGAATAAGAAAAAAGGGAGTGTATTGAAATATTTC
>CAJQZJ010036507.1:0-14517 GCA_907164525.1 Lophiomys imhausi
ACACACACACACACACACACACACACACACACACACACACTCGCACACATGCATAGGCAGGCACATACACCCACTAAATGAATGAATGAATGAATGAATGAATGAATAAATAAATAAATAAATAAATAGAATGTGAACAATCATACTCTCTGATGTATAGTTCTATTATTATAGCATCAAAGGCAGAACCTATGGATAAATGAATGCATGCATGAATGAATGAATACAAATTTTATAAATTCTTCACAATTAACTCCTCTGTGTTTTCATATTCTTTTCACATTTCTTACCCACTTTTCCATGTCTTTTTTGTCTTTTATCATTATCTTTCCCTCACACTAGCTAGAAAATATACACCTTTTTTTTCACTGATGCCTGATTTATTTTGTCTTAATCAGCTTCAAAGTTTTCCCTTTCACATCTTCCTCAGAAAAGCTTTTACAAAAATGTTTGGCCAAGGTTAAGTGCTTATAATACACCCCCCAAAATAGTAATAAATGTTCCTCTTGCAAGGCACTTAATCCAGTTGAGAAGCTAAGTCTAAAGTTCACTTGAAAAATGTGTGACCAAGTAAGAAGATTATTCAAGTAATGATTAAATTGGAGAGTATATACAATAAAGACTTCCAGTAGTGAGTTAGGGCTAGTAGGCTTCAGAAACAACTCAAACTCTGACGGAAGCCTGTGCTTTGCTTCTTTGATCTATTGTCTAATTAACAGGATTTAACTATAGCAGAACTGTTCACCATTAGCCTTTGACCTTTAGAATAAATAATACATTCTGTCTTCTGTGCATTGGAGGGTGTTTCACAGCATCCCTGACTTCTACCTGCCAGATGCCAATGACATCACTTTCCTAACCATCATCCCAAAAATTGTGCACAAATATTGCCAAATGTTCACTGGGGAATAAAAACCTCTCCAAGTTGAGAACCAATGGGAAAGACAGAGGAAGGAAAAGTCCCTAAAATTCAAACAGTGACTGAACAAGGGTTTACTCACTTAACTGGGGATCCAAACTAGATCTGCAATGTACTCAGTCAAAAGCTTGACTTATCTGAAGCCTGTTAACCAGGTTCATGAGCATGCTTTGTACATTATCTGTTAAACCCAAATCTTACATAAAATTTGAATTGAACTATTAATGTGGTTTTTAAGTGTTTTAGTTATAGAATGAAGCAATAGATATAGAAGGTTTTGTTGAAGCCAGAATAGCGAAAACCATACCCCCTTTACATGTGTTCCAACTCTTCAGAATGATCCAGAAATTCCTGCTCTGTTGGATGCATGATGAAGATAAAGGTGGAATCCAAACACTACTATACTGAGTACAATATCCTGGAAAAAGAAGAATTGAATCAAGACTAGCAAAACCTGAGATTTTTTCTGGAATGTCTTGCTAAATGACTTCGAGCCTGTCACTTAGCTTCTCTGAACTTGAGATTTTTTATTATAATCCCTGAGGCCTCTTTTAGCTCACTATATTATAAATTTATAAGTGTAATTGTGACACATAATCTGTAGACCAAAATTCTTTATGTTGATGAAGAAGTTGATTACATATAATGCCCCCCTAACTTTCCTTTTACAGACAAGAAGAAGTGGGAGGGGATTTTTTTTTTTTTTTTTGGTTTTTCAAGACAGGGTTTCTTTGTATAACAGCTCTCACTGTCCTGGACTCACTTTGTAGACCAGGCTGGCCTCGAACTCACAGAGATCCTCCTGCCTCTACCTCCCAAGTGCTGGGATTAAAGGCGTGCGCCACCACTGCCCGGCGTGGGGAGGGTAATCTAACCTCTAATATTCTGTTTGACTGGCACTTGGGCCCACGCTAAATTCCTTTATGCTTGAAATTCAGTAGCCCAATGTGGATGAGTGTTATGCACAAGATAATGCTACATGGGCTCAAAAATGAAAGTTCAGGTGTTTTTTTTTCTTAAATTAATAATGAAAATGATGGTCTCAGACTCAGTGGTTGAAGTGTTTGCCTAGCATGCACAAAGTCCTGGATTCAATCCCCAGCATTGTTTAAAAAAAGGGGGGGGGGGAGGTACGGTTGGATAGGTGGGTCAGGGGATATAGCTTAGTGTATAGCATATAGACTTGGCATACATGAACGTCTTAGATCCCATCCCTAGTGTTGCATAAAATAGATTATGGTAGTGCAAGCCTGTAATCCTAGCACTCTGGAGATAAAGGTAAGAGTATCAGAAGTTCAAAACCATGAGCAGCAATGGGATATATGAGACCCAATTGAAAGAAACAAAGAAAAGAAGGAAGGAAGGAAGGAGGGAAGGGAAGGAATAAAAAAATAGTAGATGGAGAACACATGGAATATTCCCATTACCACCTTGGGGTGAATTTGTGTCTTCCCTAAATGCTACAAAAGAGAGTGTAAGAACAGCTGCATTTGCTGGCTGCTTTTTTTCTTTATCAAAGAAGAACTTTCAACCTCCCTGAAACATGTAGTACCACAGGAAATTAGCACAAAGTCACGGCTGCCAGAAATGATACTAACATCCACAGCTATGTTTCTATCCAAATGCTATATAAGTTTACAAATTCTCTGTTCCACAGAGTTTTACTCATCGACTTTAAACATAAATGAGATGTTCTGCTAATCACAGACAAATGATGATTTTTTTATTACAGTGCAAAAATATTTTCAAATACTCAGTAACACGATTCTTAGTGAAAACATGACCGGCACAAGAACGACTTTGGTGATTTAAAAGAATATGCCAGTAGTGTGACTTGGTTCTTCATCAAGAACTCTCAACCTCCTGGAAACATGTAGTATTAGAGTTCATCAGTGCTGAAGGGACAGTGGAGTCCTCTCTGGCCAATGAGGACAATTCAAAGGTCTGTAGTATTGGTTGCTGGCAGGGGTATAAATATTTATTTCATGGAGTTTCTGTTTCCAGAAATAAGTCCTCCTCATATTAACAGCATGACTAAGATTTGAGTTTAGGTCTTTGTTTCCAGCTGACTACTTTAAGTATTCCAGTGACTACTTCACTGAACCAGTCCTCTCCTGATGGACATTCCAAGCTTTTGCTATTAAAAGCAAATACAATATCTCTTCGTGAGTGTATGTTTCTGCCTGTGTACAGGAAAATATTTTAAATCAAAGGTAGATATGAGTAGATTTGGCTTATTTTTCCGCAAAAGTATCAAAAACTATTGAATGCAAATACACCCCAGTTTATCATCCTACACAAAACTTAAGTCCAAGTAGATCAAAGACCTTAACATAAAACTGGATACACTAAATCTAATAGAAGAGAAAGTGGTGAAAGCTTCAAACTCATTGGCATAAGAGACAACTTTCTGAACAGAACACCAATAGCTCAGGCTCTAAGACCAATGATCAATAAATGAGACCTTATGAAACTGAAAAGTTCGGTAAGGCAAAAGACACTGTCATTAGAACAAAATGACAGCCTACAGATTGGAATAAGGTCTTCACCAACCCCACATACAATAGAGGGATAATACTCAAAATATATAAAGAAAATAAACCCTGAAAAAACCAAATAATCCAATAAAAATGGGGTACAGGATTTAATTGAGAATTCACAAAAGAGGAATCTTTTTTATAACATCACCCCATCACCTTACAGAGATGATGTCTTTTTTTTAAAGATTTATTTATTATATATACAGTGTTCTGTCTGCAGGTATATCTGCAGGCCAGAAGAGGGCACCAGATTTCATTATGGATGGTTGTGAGCCACCATGTGGTTGCTGGGAAAAAGAGGAATCTCTAATGGCCTAGAGACACATGAAGAAATTCTCAACATCCTTAGTCATCTGGTAAAGCAACTCAAATGACTCTGAGATGCCATCTCACACCAGTCAGAATGGCTAAAATCAAAAACTCAAGTTACAGAATATGCTGGTGAGGATGTGAGAAAGGGGAATACTCTTCCATTCATGGTGGGAGTGCAAACTTGTACAACCACTATGGAAATCAATCTGGCCATGTCTCAGAAAATTGGAAATAGTTCTATCTCAAGACACAACCATACTACTCCTAGGCATATATACAAAAGATTCTCCACCAAACCACAAGGACATTGCTTCAACAATGTTCACAGCAGCTTTATTCATAATAGCCAGAAACTAGAAGCAATCACATGTCCTTCAATCGAAGAATGGATTAAAAAACAACAACAAAAAACTGATACATTTGCACAATGGAATACTATTTAGCTGTCAGAAACAAGGAAATCATGAGATTTGCAGCCAAATGGATGGAACTAGAAAAGCTCATCCTGAGTGTGCTAACCCAGACCCAGAAAGATACACATGGCATGCACTCACTTATAACTGGATTTTAGCCATACATAGAGGATAACTACCCTACAACCCACAAGACCCAAAGGAACAGGCCCTAGTATAACTATCTTATGAGAAATTCCACCGAGCAGCAAATCAAAACAGATGCTGAGACACACAGTCAAACATTAGGTGGAGCTCTGGGAGTCATGTATAAGAGAGGGAGGAGGAATAGAAAGATCAGAAGGGGACAAGAACACCACGTGAAGATCAAGATAACCAAAAAAATTTCAACCCCTAGAGGATTACGAGACTGAAACACAAACCAAAAAAAAAAAAAATGGATGGAACTAGAAAAGCTCATCCTGAGTGAGCTAAACCAGACCCAGAAAGATGCACATGGCATGTATTCATTTATAACTGTGATGGGGTGGTGTTAAGCATTCTAAATGTTAATTGGTCCTGTTTGCTGTCTGTTACTTAATTGACTCTGATTGGTTAAATAAATGCTGAGGCCTGGAGATTGGGCAAAGACAGAGATAGGTGCGACTAAGGTTCACAAGCTTTTTGATAGAGAGCATCTTGGGAAGAAAGCCAGAGAGAAGCCAGGAGTAAACAAGGAAGGCACACCATGGGGTAGATTAAAGAAGATACTTCCACGTGGCTGGAACATCAGCTTAGTGTGGAGAATAACAGTCCAAAGGGATGTATGTATATATGGAGTTATATTTGGGTAATAGAATTATGATCTAGCTTAGATGGCCTAGGATTGCCCAACCAAGGCCTAGGCTTGATAAAATCCACCTGGTGTCTGTGTGTATTCATTTATAATGGCGGGTTAAGGATTAACACTGGCAAACCAATTAAAGATAATATATATACTGGTTAAAGAGTTTAATTAGTTATTTTTTCTATATATGGGTAGCCATATTTTTTCTACATATGGCCCCCCAGCATATGGCAATTAGAATCCATGCTTACAGCCTGAGAAGGCCCAGGTGAAAAGTACTTTCCTAGCTAAAGAGCAGGGAGCCAAACTGAAATTCTTTTCAAAGGAGAGGCTCCCTTAACAAAAGCTACTGCCTTACAGCCAAGAGCTAAGTGAAAAGCTTAGCTCTCTTTATATGCTAAATAACTGGCAGCCTTCTAAACAGAGCTTGAAATCAGAATTAACCGTCTAAATTAAAAATGGAGAAATTCATAATGTCTCAATACGTTTGGATTCCAATTGAGTTTGTTTCTCTTAACATACAGATAATTTTTACACTGACAATTTTGGTTCTATGTATACTTTTTGAGAAAGATTTGACTAGGATGGGCTTAAGGATATCTCTAAGGGAGAGAGTTTACAGATGGAATGTGAAGCTGCTGACAATAACAATGGGGGAAGGAAGGAGACCTGTCCAGACACAAAAGATATCAGCAGGAGCTCACAGGTGCCTGAATACCAGGTACTTATCAAGAGTATCTGGGAAAGGCTCACCAAAGATATACAGTCAAAGCTAGATTTCAAAAATAATGAACAGAACGTTAATTACAGCACAGGATGGCATGATTAGACCAAGGCTTTTGGAATGTTGTTTATTTGCTTAATATCAGGAGGTAAAAAGGATATTTTTGTCATTTAGCAATGCTAAAATATAAGAGATTTTTAAAGATATAAAGACAAAAGGGGTCACAAGCCACTCCTTAGATGTGGGACACACACTGGGAAACTGGTTTCAAGAGAGATATTAGATCCTAGGGGAGATATGTTGTTAATCCTTGAGTGTGATGGTGCATGCCTTTAATCCCAACATTTGGAAGATAAAGACAGGTGGGTCTCTGACCTTCCCCAAGGTCAGCCTGGTCTACAAAGTAAATACAAGATAAGGATATACAGAGAAATCCTGTCTCGAAAGAAAAAATAGAGAGATAGGTTAATTGTGAGAAATTATATACTTTCAGAGCAAAGCAACCAAACACCAAAGAAGACAAGACAAGCTCAGATGGTTGAGCTCAAAGACTATTCCAGCCAGGACTTCAATGGACTACAAACTGCTCAGGACATTCAAATTACTGAGCACATAGAGACTGGACAACAAATGTTACAATTAGTTTGCTTAATCATTTTTCTACTTTATTTGGGCCCCCCAAACAGGTTTTCTACAATCCAATTCAGCAGGAAACAATTTTAAGAGAGCGACATCCCATTCCCAAAAGATGGGGTGGGTGATTTTTTTGGTCATTTGATATTTTATAAATGTTGTTTAGGGGGATTGGTTACAAATTGTTAAATGGTCTTATTAAGCAAGGTATAGGAGGTTAGAATCAATGACTTTTCTATTTATTTTTTTCTCTATCCTTCTTTCTCTCTTATATAGGGAAAAAGGACATAAAAATAAAAAAGAAAGAGAATATATGTATATAATATAAAAATGATAAGATATAAGGATAGATTATTGAATCTTCTCTGAAACTCAAAACTGTTGTTAAAAATAAGGTTATCTTTTGATACATTGATATAGAATTTTGTATATTGATAAAAAGTAAGATTAATTTTGATAGAATTTTGCAGTTTGCTTGTTCAAAGATGATAGATTTATAAGTCAGTAGATGTCTTCAAAACCCTCAGAGATGTACAGAAAATGGCATTTGAAGGTATTATTTTAAGAATTGTTTGACTTTAAGACAGTCGGCTCTTGACAGCTCCCATTTGACTTGGAAGAAAACAATGAGCATCAAAAAGAAATCTCCCATCAGGAGATAATTCCTACTGGGCATAAATCTCCCTGCTTTCTCAACAGACTATATACAGTCCAAAGATGGACAACAGTTTGAATGCAGGTAAGTTGATGTCCTGATTCTGCAGAGACAGAATGGGAAAATCCTTATTTCCTGCTGCACAACTATGTCTGTGAGATATGGTTGGCCAGAAGGCTGAAGATGATGCTCCAATGGTATGGAGAGATATTTGGGACTGTCTAGGCAAAAAACTGTCATTTTTTTTCTTTTTGGAAGCTGCTCTTCTGTGCTTCCTATTCACTCAAATAATAACTTTATCCCTTCTTGAGTCTTTGATGGGGTTGAAGACATAATAGCTATAAAATTTCAATTAAACTTGAGCTATTTAAAATTTCAAAAAATAGGATATGATAAAAATTATTTGCGTTCAAAACTTTAGACACACCAAGATAGATGATTTTTTTCTTCTTCAAGATTGCCTGATACAAATAGGCTAAACATTATTGTTTCAAATTTTAGCCATTTTATTAGACAAAAGGAGGGAAATGATGGGGTGGTGTTAAGCATTCTAAATGTTAATTGGTCCTGTTTGCTGTCTGTTACTTAATTGACTCTGATTGGTTAAATAAATGCTGAGGCCTGGAGATTGGGCAAAGACAGAGATAGGTGGGAATAAGGTTCACAGGCTTTTTGATAGAGAGCAACTAGAGAAGAAAGCCAGAGAGAAGCCAGGAGTAAACAAGGAAGACACACCATGGGGTAGATTAAAGAAGATCCTTCCACATGGCCTGGAACATTGGCTTAGTGTGGAGAATAATAGTCCAAAGGGACATATGTGTATATGTGGGGTTATATTTGGGTAATAGAATTATGAGTTAGCTTAGATGGGGTAGGTTTGCACAACCCAGGCCTAGGCTTGATAAATCCTAGGGGTTTATTTTTTGACAGGATAAATCCACCCAGTGTCTGTGTGTATTCATTTATAATGGCGGGTTAAGGATTAATACCGCCAAACCAATTAAATATAATGTAAATACTGGGTAAACAATTTAATTAGCCATATTTTTTCTACATAACTGGATTATAGCCGTATAGTACAGGATAAGTTTCCTACAACCAACAGACCAAAAGGAAGAAGAACATAGACTTTGTTACCTGTTAGTGGGAGACACTTTGCCCTAGTGAAGCTGCCATGCAGGCTCCCAGTGCATGAGGAAGCTCTTAACCCTTATATGACTGATGAACTGAGGGGGTCTGATATGTAGGGCACCCCACCCCAGAGGATTAGGATAGGTGAGGGAAGGGGAGAGGATGGGAGTATGAAACCGGGAAGGGTGGAGGGAGGGGGCTGTGATGGAGATGTAACTTGAAGTAATAAATAAACGTAATAAAAAAAGAAAATATAGCATATATAGACGAGATCTATGCCCCCTTACACATATATAGATGATAGGCAACTTGGCCTTTATACAGATAACTTAGCAAGTGGTGAATGGAGGCATTGTTTGTCATGAACTCTGTTGTCTGTTAGTGGAACATTTTACCCTAGCTGGGCTACTAAATTGGGCCCCAGTGCAAGAGAAAGCTTTTAGCTCTCATGTGACTGATGGACTGAGTGGGGTTGATATTTTTGGGGCCCCCTCACTCAAGGAGAAGGAGAGGAGGGGGAGGGGGAAGAAGGTAGGAAAAATGTGGGAGGGTAGGACTGAGAGGGAAGGAGGGAGGGGGCTGTGATCGAGATGTAACTTGAATAAATAATAAAATGCTTTTTAAAAAGAGAAAAAAAAAAGGAAAGAAAAAAAGTTCCACAAAGACTCAGAGACAGATAAAAAAAAAAGACAAGATAGTAGTGGTGCTGAAGAGGACTGGAAATGGTACACAATACTGCTCCATTCTATGGAGCTCATCCTCCAGGCTCCTTGAAGACTCAGCCAATGGTGTCTCTTGGCCATTAGAGATTCCTCTTTTGTGAATTGTCATTTTAGCTCAGTACCTCATTTTTTGATTGGATTATTTGTTTTCTTGGTGTTTAATTTCTTGAGTTCTTTATAAATTTTGGATATTATACCTGTGTTGGATGTGGGGTTGTTAAAGATGTTCTCTCAATCTGTAGGTTGCCATTTTGTTCTAATGACAGTGTCCTTTGCCTTACAGAAGCTCTTCAGTTTCATGAAGTCCCATTTATTTATCATTGGTCTTAGAGTCTGAGCTTTTTTTTTTGTTCTGTTCAGGAAGTTGTCACCTGTGCCAATGAGTTCGAGGATTTTCCCCACTTTCTCTTCTAATAGATTTAGTGTATCCAGCTTTATGTTAAGGTCTTTTATCCACTTGGACTTATATTTTGTGCAAGGTGATGAGGGTCTGTTTGCATTCTTTAACATGTTGACATTCAGTTAAACCAGCACCATTTGTTGAAGATGCTGTCCTTTTTCCATTGTATAGTTTTGGTTTCTTTGTCAAAAATTAAGTGACCTTAGGTGTGTGGGTTTATTTCTGGGTCTTCAATTCGATTCCATTGATCACCTGGTCGGTTTCTATGCCAGTACCGTGCTGTTTTTATTACTAATGCTCTGTAGTGTAGCTTGAAAAGTGAGCAAACCCAGACTCAGAAAGATGCACGTAGCATGTGTTCACTTATAACTGGATTATAGCCAGGAGATACATATATATATATGTATATATATATATATATATCCTCTCTGTCTCTCTCTCTCTCTCTCTCTATATATATATATATATATATATATATATATATATATATCATAGGATAACTATTCTACAACAAACAGACCTAACACAACAGGAACAGACTTTGTTACCTGTTAGTGGGACACTTTGCCCTAGTGAAGCTGCTGTGTAGACCCCCAGTGCAAGAGGAAGCTCTTAGCCCTCATATGGCTGCCAAACTGAGGGGAACTGAGATGTGGGAGCACCCCACACTGGAGTAGGATAGGTGGGAAAAGGGAGAGAGGCTGGGAGGGTGGGACTGGGACAGGTGGAGGGAGGGGGCTGTGGTGGAGATGTAAGTTGAAGTAATAAATAAACATTAAAAAAAGAAAAAAAAAAGACTCAGCTGCTGAGGAACTCCTTCTTTGTCTTCTTGGATGCAGCAACCAAAACAAGTGGCCATCTTTGCACTCACTTTGGTGGCAATTGAGATCTGTGCACAGTAGAATGGGATGCTTAATCCTTGGATATGATTAATGCAGAAAAGATGGGCCCAGCAGTAGATAGAGCTGACTGTGTATCACATGACCACCACTGCCTTAGTTGTATGACTTAGGACAAGTCACTTTTTTCTCTGAGCCTCTGATTTCTACCATAAATCATCATCCTGTTCTTCTTACATTAGTGCACACTCAGTGACTTTGAAAGTCATTCTAAGGATGCACAAAGAAGCCTGCATTCTCAAACCCTACTTGGAATACCCAATTCTTACTTCCCATTTGCAAGTATTTTATTATATGTGGACCATCATGCCCTCCTGATTTTGCTTGTTACACCATCTGATATTACCATAGTGAATGGAATTTATTTTTCCCTGTCAATCTGTGGCTTATAGAAGCTAAGCACCTTGCCCACAGCATATATCTATTAATTGGTAGAGTTCGGTGGTACAAATGGCTCAAGAAAATCAGATCTTTCAACGGGGTCTTATTGACTTTAGTGTCAGTCTCAAAGTGTGGTTTTATGGAATAAGAATAATAAGGCTTATTTCCCTGGCATAGTGTCTGTCAATAGAAGTGTACAGTAAATAAAAATTTGGTTTCAATGTGATGTGTCCTGATCACATGTAAGAAAAGATTCACTTGATGGCTGGAGGAGGAAAGGGACAAGTAGCCTCAGAAAACTTGCAATTATTATCTTCTGTTGAGAGTATGTGAGATGATACTAACAGCAGAAACATACCAGAAATTTTATGTAGGATTGATTCTCATACATGCTCTCAATTTATCTTCTCAGACAACCCACCATGTTGTGTGTCAGCTAAGTTTGATTATCCCTAAACCAAGAGTGCCGATTCTGAGGCTCAAGGGACATTCATGTGGTTAGGGAGAGAACCTGTATAGAAGAAGTATCACACAGCTCTCACCCTCAGCTAAGCAGACCACTAACACAGCCTTGTCATGGACTCAATTCATCTACCTAGAAGAAATATGAAACAAGCCACAAATGTGAGCCACATGTGTAATCATACATTTTCTGGTAGCCTCATCTTTAAAAGGTGAGTTTTGTGTGGAATTAACTCTAAAAATATACTTTATTTAACCATAAACATTTGTATTTCAATATATCATATAAAATATCAGCAAAGTATACTTCCTCTGTAAGAGCACTTAGAACCCTTAACTGCTGAACCATCTCTATTCCCTATATATGCTTCTTATAGAAATGTTTTTGAAATAATTCCAACATAGTCCTGTTTTCTTAGCATTTTCAGAACACACTGAAGTCTTACTTCTTGACTTTGGGTTATTGTTAACATCCATTTGGGCACATATGTTCAGAGATCATTAAGTCTTATAAAGTTCTCAGCAGAGTTCACTATTTCATTGTGATGAGTTTTTAAGCATTTTAATGTCTGAAGTCACCTCAAGAGATAGGTGTATCCTGTTTCACAGACATTATACATGCAACCATTTATATTGGCAAATTATCCTGTGTTATTTGAGCTCTCTGAGAAGCTAGCTCTAGAAGCAGAAACCCCCTCCTCCATCTCAGACCCAAGCGGTTTGTTTCAAAGTGTTTCCCAAGACTCCTTTGTTAGGAGATGGGCTGGTCCCCCAACTCTGTGACAAGTGCAGAGAAAACATCAAAACAGCCCAATTAAAATATTTGTGTTCTTCAGAACAGATAGCTAGGCAGTGCCTCATACCCAACAGAGGTTACTATTGTTTATCCCATGATATAAGCGTGCCTGGAATAGAAAGGAGAAGCTGAAATGCAGCCATGAGAAGCTCAGCCATGGGAGAAAGCTCCGTTGAGAACTCCAGTTGACTGTTCCAATGTTTCTACTGGGTGTTGGAAATGTCTTTAAAAAAGAAAAAAAAAAACTTTTTATTGATTCTTTGTGGGTTTCACGGCATGCACCCCAGTACTGCTCATCACCCCATTGCCTCCTTGCTCTCTTTCAAATTCATGATCTCTGTTTTCATTAACTGTTGCTATATACATACATGTATGTATACATATATATATATTACTTATATATCCCATTTATATGGCATAATATAAGCATACGGTACACATATATGTTTATCAGCTCAGTCTATATAATGTCACTCATATGTGTATGTTTTTATAAGTGATCATTTGGTGTAAGAAAACCAAGTGAGGGGGGAGGGATCTTCCCTTGGGAAGACTATTTCTCTTGCTCTTGGCATTCCTTAGTTACCCATAGCTTTTTGTGTATGTCTGAGGATTCTTGAGCTTTTCATGGTCTATGTTAGCATGTTTATATTCATTGTCCATGTTAATGTCATGTTTAGGCAGTTGTATTAGTGAGACTTTATAGGTGTAGCTTCTGCTATCTGTAGGAGACATAGTCTCACAGCAAACTCCCCGTTCTGCCTCTTAAAAGCTTTCTGCCACCTCTTGCACAATGTTCCCTCAGCCTTAGGTACAGAAGTTGTGTTGTAGATATAGCAGTTGAGACTGGATTCCACAAGTCTGTATTTTAATTTGTTGTAGTTTTCTGTAACTGTTCCTATCTGTTACCAAATCAGGTTTCTTTGATGATGAGAAAGGACTACACTCATCTGTGATATAAAGACAAATACTTAGAATACTGTTAGGGATTATGCTGGTTTTATAAAGTGACAGCTGTTTATCTAAGATCTATGACTTCATTAACCCTGGGTAGTTGGTTAGGTTTCCAGTGGCAGACACAATTTCTCTCTTGTTAAACAGGTCTTTAGTCTAATTAGAGAGCTGTTGGTTACCACAAAGGCATGTGTGTTACTACTGTACCCTTAGTATTATTGTGCCATGCTTGTCATTGTTGTGGTTCACAGGCATCATAGCTGTGTAGGATTCTTTGTTGCTTCCCTCATTTGGAAGCTTCCATGGCACCTTCTGGTAACATGAATGCTGGTCCTCAAGGAGGGATCTTTCAGGCCAGTTCCAGCTCAGGAGCCTTGGGCCCTATATTGGAAGTACATGCTGTCTTCAGCAATAGGGTCTCATCTTCTGCATCTGGAGACAGGCATAATGCAACCAAAGGCAACATCAATAGCCATAATGTTTTGGGAGTCTCTTGGACAGCCTGACAAACAATCCAAAAGAAGGCTCTTCATCCCTTGTATTGGGGGTTTTGTTAGATGGTTTTTGGCTCATGGAGAGAGCATTGTCAGAACAAATGGAAAATTTTCAGTTAAATTATATATGTATATTAATGATCAATGTATGTGTATCATAGGTACTTTTAGGTATATAGTTAATAGTCTGGTTCCTTATGATGTTTTCATACACCTTATTATTTTATCCTCCCTAATTAGAGTCCCCCCCAATTTTTTCCCATTTCTCTCTTCAGATCACTTATACTCCTCTGTTTCCTTTTATTGATTCCACCACCCTCTCATGCCTGCAATGGTCCCTTTTTTACTTTCCTGGTTTCTGCAGTCATTCCAGGTTGGAGCTAGGAGCCTCAGATGAGAAAGAACATGTGAAGTTTGTCTTTCAGGGTCTGGGTCATCTCATTCAAAATGGACATGTCTAGTTCAATCCATTTACAGGGCTAGACTCTGGAGAAGGATGTGGAGGGTCTGACTGGTAGAGAGGTTGCAGGTGGTATCTTGACTTATTTTTGCATGTGATTAGTTAAAAGAAAGCTAAAGGATGCAATTCTCCTATGCCAGAACCCTGTGACAGCTTTTTGCTACTTGATGGAAATTTCTTCACACTGCTATGCTGGCATTTCTATTCTGGATTTTGAGACTGTATAAAGTCAGATTACTCACATGTGATACTAATCTCTGTCTCTCTCTCTCTCTCTGTCTCTCTCTTTCTCTCTCTCTCCTTCTGTCTATCCATCTCTCTGCAAAAGATGTATTTTCTCTGAACAGTATATTTCTAGTAAATAAACCGCAACTAGTATAGTTGTACCATCACGTGGGAGACTGAAAATTCAAGGTTATCTGGGCTGTATAACAAGATCCTGTCAAAGAAAAAGAAGGGAGGAGGGAGGAGAGGAGGAATGGAAGGTACAAGGGAGGGAGGGAGGGAAAAATGACAGAGAAGAAGATTAATCAAGGAAAGAAAAAAAGAATACCTGACCAAGAGGCAAACAAATATGTCAGTCTTGAATTCAATATTCACATCCAATGATTTAGACAATAACAATGAAATGAGAACCCCACAGAAGGAGAATCTGTTTCCTGTCGGTCATATAGTTACAGGGAAGAACTATATATACCAGGAGTAGATGTAGACAGAAGCTAGAATGAAGCTTTCTCTGTAAAAACCACACTTTGATCACAGGAATAAGAAAAAAGGGAGTGTATTGAAATATTTC
>CAJQZJ010036510.1:0-17362 GCA_907164525.1 Lophiomys imhausi
AGAGAGAGAGAGAGAGAGAGAGAGAGAGAGAGAGAGAGAGAGAGAGAACACATGTGTGAGCACACACATACCATGTTGTGTGGGTAGAGGTCAGAGGATAACTTGAAGGCATCAGATCTCTTTTTTACCCTGTGGTCCAGGGAACTGAACTCAGGTCATCAGCCTGGGTAGCAAACACCTTCACCTACTGAGCCTTCTTACTGGCCCCACAATTATTTTGAGGAGGATTATTATTATTTTATCATTGATTACTTTGAAAGCACTGGGCTTGCAGGCACCTGGAAAGTTCTTCTTACAAGTCAATACAGACCTCCCTGCAGCCACTTTCTTATATAACATAGTCAATGTATGGTGTAGCCTCTGAGTTTTGAAGACAGGTAGGCAATATGGCATCTCACTTGAAATTCTTTTTTTTTTTTTAATATTGTGTGTCTGTGAGTCTGTGTGTCTGGGTGTGTATGTGTATGATCACAGAGCATGTGTGGAGGACAAAGGGCAACTTGAATGAAGTCCCTCTTTCCACTATGTGCATTCCAGGGATAAAACTCAGGTAATCCATTTTGGCTGCAAAAACCCATATTTGCTGAGCCATCTCACAGGCCCTCAGTTGGAATCATTTTTAAGTGCTTGGTTGATAAAGCTAATCACTGTGGGAAGCTTTGTTTTCATGTTCTGACCTCAGGAACTGACTGTTTTTTGTTCAGACACTGGGTCACACTGTGCTGCTGAGTCCCCTTCCCAGAGGTGCACAGCAGAGCTGTGCCAACAGCTAAAATGAAGACACAATTATGAGAAAAGGGAATTCAGTGTCATCGTTAGAGGCAACCTCAGACACATTAACAGAAGACTTTGCAAGTATGGCTGTGTGGTTTTTGTCATGTTTGAAGGCTTATGAAGTAAATAGATTTCAGATTAATGTGCATCAGTCATGCTACTCAAAAGTGTGTATCAGGGCATACAAAATTAGGAAACTTCAACAACACATTAGAATATGTAAAGATTTAGTTTTTTTTTTTTAAATTAGGCATGAAATGTTACTTAAAAATTATTTGGTTCCCCCTTCCAGATTTTTTTTTTTGGTTGCACAGAAGAAAATATACAAATTAAGTTTTAAATTGACTACTAAGTAAATAGTGTCATAATTTCTATTCAAATATTTATTTTGGGGATGAAAGTAACATTTTTTTTTTCTGAGCACACAATAGGCACTTTCAAATGCTGTATTTTATGTAATTGTCATAGGTATTTTTCCTTCAAATTTTCTTTTTAAACATCCTATTTTTATTTCTTCATTGAGAATTTCATAAGATGTATTTCTGTTCATACCCATCCCCAGTTCCTCCTAGATCCACCTCAGCCTCCCTTCCCACCCAACTTTGTATTATGTTTTTTTTTTGTTGTTGTTGTTTTTCGTAACCTATAGAGTTCAATTTATGCTGCTTAAAACTCATGGATGGGAGCCATCCCCTGGAGGACTGCAGTCTATCAGGGATAATACTCTTGTGTCTAATTTCTCTATCCAAATCTTGTCTGTTGAACTTGTATAGATCAATTTCATGATGTCACAACCACAGCACAACCACAGAGTTCATGTGTGCAGCTGCCCTGCCGTGTCCGGAAAACTGTTTTATTGCCGTCTTCCATTGCTCTGGCTCTTACATTTTTCCCATTTCCTCTTCCTTGATGATGCCTGAGCCTTGTGAGGAAGGGGGGGGTGACATGGGCATCCCATTTAGGGCTGAGCACTCTGGAGTTTCTTATTTACTGCATATGGATGGCTGTGGGTCTCTGTGTTAACTCTCATCTACTGTGAGAAGAAACATATCTGATGAGGCTTGAGAGAGGCATTAATTTATGGGTTCAGTGATGTCATTAGAAGTTGGATTAATATCATGTCCATTTAGTGGAATAATAATAGAAGGTTCTTCCCTAAGGTTTATGATCTATCAAGCTACAGGTCCGTGGCTTCAATAGTGGTGCCAGTTATTGGTCCCATCTTTTGGAGCAGACCTTAAATCCAATCATAAAGTATTTGCTTACTTCCATAACATCCAAGTTGCTGTCACACCAGCAATTATATCTTGCCAGGCAGGTTGCTAGCTCTCAGGTTTCACAGCTGGGTAGAATTGGTGTTTCTCCTTTGGTAACGTGCACAGCACTTTCTAGCACTATGGAGACCAGTAGGCATAAGGCTTGTAGGTCAGTACCAGGTTGATGTCTCCACACTGTCTGACTCAAGTATGCAACTCAAGTCTTAAGCAACAGGGTCTTAACCATCTAATTCTGGAGGGTAACCAGGGGCAATGACAATGTTTGTAATGCTTGGACATCTATGGGATCTCACAGGCCAACAGTTCTTTGTTGTTGTTGTTCTGTTTGTTTGTTTGTTTTCCCATGACAAGGTTTCTCTGTGTAACAGGCCTGGCTGTCCTGGGAACCTGCCTTTGTAGACCAGGCTGGCCTTGAACTCACAGAGATCTGCCTGCCTCTGCCTCCTGAGTGCTGGGTTTAAAGGTATGTGCCACTGCATCACACCACCTTTTTTTGGCACTGGCTAACAGTTCTTGTAGAGGTATGTAGAGAGCTGCGACGTGCCGCGCCCTAAAGATGGCGCTGGTTTCCACCTTCCACCAGCCCGATGGTGAGCGCTCTCGGTGGTAAACAAGTCCATATTTGGCTAAGACCGCTGATCTGGCTTGCTTCCGCATACGTGGGCCTCTAAGATAGCACCACGTGGCTTTACTTGATTGGCTGTTCATATAGTATTTAGCCTGTGGGTTGGGTCTGCCCGGGCATTCGGAAGACTGTTTTCAAGGGACCTGAATAAACTGCTTGAGAAGAGCTTTTGCGAGTTGCGTCATCCTTGCTGGTCGAGGGGGACGCGACAAGTGGTGCCCCGTGCGGGGAATCAGAAAAGACTCAGAACTCCTGCAGTCAGGGGCAGTGCACTGGTAAGTTCCCGGGGTAAATTGGGACAATAAAGTTTCGCAGAAATAGCGAACAAAAGGTAAAGTTTCACGGAAATAGTGAACAAAAGGTAAAGTTTCGCGGGGAAACTGCTAACTGAAAGTAAATTTTTAATCATGGGATCGTCTCAGTCACATCCAATTTTTCTGGCTCTTCAGGAGCTACTTTTAGCTAGGAATTTGAAACTTAAGAAGTCAACCCTAGAAAGATTTTTGAATGAATGCGACTCCATGGCTCCGTGGTTTGTGGTGTCCGGGAATCTTACGGTATCCTGCTGGGACAAATTAGGCAGGGACTTGGATTTTGCTTGGGAGCAAGGTACTCTGAAGCATGGAGTAAGACCGATTTGGAAGATGGTGAGGAGTTGTTTAGAAGATCAGAGATGCTGTACGCAATCAAGGAGGGAGAATCAGCCTTGGAACTGCTGCAAGGGGAAAGATCTGAGCAGGCAGACAGTGAAAAGGGAAGCAACAAAGGCGAAAGATCTGAGCAGGCAGACAGTGAAAAGGGAAGCAAAAAGAAGGTCCCTCTCTATCCCGATCTTAGAGATTTTAGAGATTTTGAGGACTCAGAGGGCACGGATTCTGAAAGGGAGCTACACGCTCTAATAGAACAGTTGGAGAGGACTGCTATTAGAAAAAGGGAAAAGAAAAAGGTAAAAGAGAAAGACACGTTGGCGGCAGTTGGTGTAAGTGAAGCCGTTGCCGCGGCGCCTTCAACTCCCCCTCCATACCCAGAAGCCGTTCAGATAGATCAGCCTGTTCAGTCCCTGAAAGTAGGGAGATCTTTCTGCCCGGGGATGTGGACACAAGTAAGAACAGAATTACAGTTTGCCTATCCGGTATACCAAGACCCACAAGGGAACAGGTACGAGGAACCGCTCGATTTTAAAGTAATTAAATCCCTTGCAGAGTCGGTTCGTACCTATGGCATTACCGCTTTTTTTACATTGGCTCAAGTAGAAGCATTAAGCAGACATTGTATGACCCCAAGTGATTGAAGTGGCCTGGCCGGCGCCTGCTTAAGTCCAGAGCAATACTTAGACTGGAAAGCTTTCTTGATTGAGTATGCCACTGAGCAAGCAGCCATTAATCAGAGAAATGGAAATCCAGCCTGGGATAGAGATATGCTGCTTGGGGAGGGGAGATTTGCCAACCAGCAGACAGGATATCCCAATCAGGTTTATGAACAAATAAACCAGACAGCTATCAAGGCTTGAAAATCCCTTCCTAACAAAGGAGAGGTGAGTGGGAACTTAACTAAGATTCTACAGGGCCCCATGGAGCCCTTTTCAGACTTTGTGGCACGATTGGTGGAAGCGGCAGGGAAGATTTTTGGTGACCCGGATGCTGCCATGCCACTAATAAAACAGTTAGTTTATGAGCAATGCACCAAAGAGTGTAGAGCCGCTATCACCCCTTACAAGAACAAAGGGCTAGAAGCCTGGATGAAAGTGTGTAGAGAACTTGGAGGGCCGTTAACTAATGCTGGTCTTGCTGCCGCAGTAGTACAGTTGACCAGAAAAGGTGGAGGAAGTTCAGGAGTTTGTTTTAAGTGTGGCAAGATGGGACACTTTAAAAGACAGTGCCCCGGGGGAAGGAGTACAGAAAGTACAGGAAGTGCACAACTCCCCAGGCAGCCGGGGTTATGCCCAAAATGTAAAAAAGGGAACCATTGGGCTAATGAATGCCATTCAGTGACAGACATCCATGGCCAGCCTTTGACTCAAGGTTATGGTGGCGCTCGTCCAAAAAACGGACAGCGGGGCCCACGATCCCAGGGCCCACAAATATATGGGGCAGTAGAGAATCAGGACAAAGAACAGAATCAAGAGAGATGGCCAACCCTCCGCCATCCGAGAGACCGCGGAGAGCCACTACAGGCTCAGCAGGATTGGACCTCTGCTCCACCACCAGACTTGTATTAACGCCCCAAATGGGGGTCCAGTTAATTGAAACAGATTTTAAAGGACCCCTTGAACCTGGTACAGTTGGTTTGCTGTTAGGGAGGTCATCATCAGCCTTCAGAGGACTTATTGTCCATCCTGGGGTTATAGATCCAGATTATACAGGAGTGGTTAAGATCATGGTAGCCTCCCCCCCCGTAGTATAACAGCTATCTCTCCTGGAGATAGAATTGCTCAGTTGGTCATTTTGCCGAGCTTACATGATCGCTTTGCAGCAAGGGATCGAGAGAGAGTAAAAGATGGTTTTGGGTCCATGGGCACGGATCTGACTTTTCTCTCCTTGGATTTGGACCAATGCCCTGTCTTGGAGTTAAAAGTTGATGGTAAAAAGATCCTGGGCCTTTTGGATACTGGGGCTGATAGGAGTATCATAGCAAAGAAAGACTGGCCTTCAGGTTGGCCCGTACAAGCCTCTTCTCAAATACTTCAAGGCCTGGGTTATGCTAAGACTCCAGATATGAGTGAAAGATTATTAAAGTGGCAGGACCAAGAAAACCACTCAGGAGAAATGCAACCACATGTACTTGAGCTCCCTATCTCCCTTTGGGGAAGAGACCTTTCAAAGGATATGGGATTTAAATTGAGTAATGATTATTCTGATTCAGCCCAACGTATGATGCAAGATATGGGATATGCTCCAGGCTTTGGAATAGGAAAATATTTGCAGGGGCGGAAGAATCCCATATTTATGAAGCAAAGACAAAAGAGACAGGGCCTGGGTTTTTCCTAGGGGCCACTGAGGAGGGCATTCAACTTTCCTCTGTAAAATTGAATGTGGCCAAAGAGTTGGTGGATGAACAGATGTCTTTAAAACATATAAAACCATCTGTATCTCCCTGGAATACACCTATCTTTGTCATTAAAAAGAAATCTGGAAAATGGAGATTGTTGCATGACCTGCGTGCCATAAATCAACAAATGCAGATCATGGGCCCAGTGCAACGCGGCTTGCCGCTTTTATCATCTTTGCCAGCCTCATGGCCCATAATAGTTATAGATATAAGGGATTGTTTTTTCTCCATCCCATTGTGTGCCAAAGATAGTGAGAGATTTGCATTTACTGTTCCATCCTGTAACCATGAGGAACCTGATCAGCGGTTTGAATGGGTAGTATTACCTCAGGGCATGGCAAACAGCCCCACTATGTGCCAACTATATGTGGGGGAAGCCATTGCTCCCTTGAGAAAGAATTTTCCAGATTTGAGATGTGTTCATTATATGGATGATATCTTACTGGCAGCTAAGAGTGAACAAATGTTAGATCGGGCCTATGAAGAATTAGTTCAATTATTAAAAAAGAAAAGGTTGTTTGTTGCTCCTGATAAGGTTCAAAAGGAAAATGTGATTAATTATTTAGGAGCAAAGGTTGGACCTGAAAAGATAATACCTCAAAAGATTGAGATAAGAAAAGATAATTTAAAGACTTTAAATGATTTTCAAAGGTTGTTAGGAGATATCAATTGGGTAAGAGGCTATTTGAAGCTACCAAATTATGAAATAAGACCCCTATATGATATTTTGAAAGGTGATTCAGCACTTAATTCTCCTAGGCAATTAACAGTAGAAGCAAGAAAACTGTATGTAAAGTGGAAGAAAGGTTGCAGTGTGCCTCCTAAAGAGATGGCAGGAAGGACAGCCCATTGTATTGTGCATATTTGCCACCTATGGTCAACCTACAGGATTGTTATGGCAGGGCGGACCATTATTATGGACTTATTCGAAGATTTCTCCAAAAAAATCCATAGAACATTATCCCACTGCAGTTGCTGCTTAACCTTGAATGGTATCCAACAATGTTTGCAATCTTTTGGAGTTGCTCCTGCCAGTATAATAGTGCCCTATTCCAGTCATCAAATTAAGATTATGTGTGGCACTGTAGATGATTGGGCAATATTGCAATGTAGCTTTGAAGGAGTGATTGATAATCATTATCCTAAGCATCCATTGCTATCATTTTTTAAGGAGCACCCAGTGATATTCCCTAAGGTTAGTTCAGTAGTACCACTTCAAGGGTCACCAAATGTGTTTACTGATGGCTCAAAGAGAGGCTGCGGAGCCTATTTGATAGAAAGACAAGAGCCCGTGTTATGTCAATTTCAACCAGGCTCCCCCCAAATAACAGAGTTGAAAATAGTAATTGAGGTGCATTTTTTGGAACTCATTCCTGGACCAAGCCAGACAGTTTCACCAATTATTTCATGTAAATGCAAAAACTCTACAGCAGAAATTCCATTTGTCTAGAGCAGATGCTAGACAAGTGGTTTTGGACTGTCCTCAGTGTGTGATTCATCATCATCCTCCCAGTGTGGGAGTGAACCCTAGAGGGTTGATGCCACTCAAAATCTGGCAAATGGACGTTACCCACATTGCAGAGTTTGGAACCTTAAAATATATTCATGTATCTGTGGATACCTGCTCAGGTATCATACATGCTACACCTATGAGTGGAGAAAAGGCTCGTAATGCCATAGGACATTGCTTAGAAGCCTGGGCTGCATGGGGAAAACCACAGCAGCTGAAAACGGACAATGGGCCAGCCTACACGGCTCAGTCCTTTGTCTCCTTCTGCAACCAGATGGAGGTACAGCTTAATCACGGATTACCATATAATCCTCAAGGACAAGGAATTGTGGAGCGTGCTCATCGCACCTTGAAAGAATGTTTGCAAAAACAGAAAGGGGGAATAGGCCAAGGCCGTACCCCCAAGGAGAAAATGTCTTTAGCCTTATTTACTTTAAATTTTTTAAATTTGGATGCTCAAGGCCGCTCAGCAGGACAGACATCAGGATTCCCATGGTCCACCTAAAGGCATGGTGAAGTGGAAGGATATTTTGACAGGCTCTTGGCGAGGGCCTGACCCCGTGCTAACATGGGCAAGAGGGTCTGTTTGTGTTTTTCCTCAGGATCAACAGGATCCAGTGTGGGTGCCTGAATGCCTTGTGAGGAAGATTCGTCATGAAGACCTTCCTAGGGATCCTGGTGATAGTAGCAGTGAGTATGTCAGGAATGACCGAGCCGAGATAGGCGATCCTGTCGATATTCCCAAAGCTGATGCCGGTCAGACATGATGCAACTGTGTTTCCACGCTTATTTAGCAGTAATAGAAGCTTAGGCTTACCCTACCTTCCCTTTGATGATCAGAAAAGCCCTATAGAGGGTAATAGAAATGTCAGCTTGAAGGGTAGTCTGTGCTTTTTAATGAGCTTCAATAGGTCAGATGATACAGAATGCATTAAATTGTCTCAGCAGTCAGTAGATTTTTTTACCACAACTGAGATTTGGGGGTAGGGGTAGTGGTTTGTTTTCAGGCAATGGTTCTCGCCTTGAATGATGGTGGCCCACACGAGTCTCTGACCGGGACCCCCCCAGACAGCCACGCTGGGCACCTTTTTGTAGAGGATCCACAGGAGAGGAAGGACCTTTTCCCTGGACTGGATGTCAGGAGCGCAGAGCAGTTTGGGTTCAACAAGATTATTTTTCCTTTAGCCCCATGATTAGTAATATAGTGAATAAGTCTTGTACAGGAATGCTTGATATATCTACTAGGGATCCTCAGCAGACTGCCACCAATCCTTTTGATTTGTGGCTTTTGTGTGGGGTAAATGGAAGTTGCATGGACTTGGGACCTGTCATTATGCTTGGGGGAGGAATTTATCAAAGAGGTAATTTTTCCCTAGGGTCCGCTACGAATTTGAATCTTTCTAGTGGTAGTGGCTCTGGTACTTGGAATTCTTCGTTTCATTCTTACTGTAATACCTTTTCAGCCTCGCCAGTGTGTCTCTGGCCTCCTTTTCTGTGGATTGTAAGTAATGGGAGTGCATCCTTGGGTAAAGAAAAGTTAGTATGCACTCCGGGCACATGTTTTTATGCCCTGTGCTTGAATGCCACAGCATTTCCTGTGGCTGTGGTGACTAGAATGCCTCGATGTGTACCAGTTCCTGTAGAGGCCCCTAATACCATGATGCTATTCAGGCTTAAAAGAGATTTTGGCATCACTGCAGCTATTGTTACTGCCATCACTATTGCTGCTGTGGGGGCTACTGCCTCAGCTATTGCCTTGTCTAGTTCTATACAGACTGCCAATGCCCTGAATAACATCTCAGCCACTGTAGCACAGGCATTGGATACTCAGACCTCTATGAATTCTCATCTCAAAGGAGACCTTATGATAGTTAATCAACACATAGATTTAATACAAGAACAGATTGATTCTCTTTGGCAACTAGCACAGTTGGGGTGTGAGTGGAAAATGCAAGGTTTGTGTATTACTTCGGTGCAGTATCAAAATTTTACAAAGGCTGCTAATCTGTCTAGACAATTGTCAAAGTTCCTCTTACAGGATTGGTCGGCTGAATTTGAAAATTTGATGAGAGAGCTGAGAGCGACAATCGTCCACATCAACTCCACTCGGGTGGATCTGAGCCTGGCTACTGGTTTGACTTCCTGGATACAGACGGCTATGGATCATCTTAAGGAGTGGGCGGGCGTAGGCTCTTTGGTGATACTGATGATACTAGCCTCTCTGGTTTGCCTATGGTGCATCTACAAGATGAGAGCCACACAGAAGCGAAATGCAGCCATGATTATACAGGCCCTTGTCGCCATTGAGGCGGGCCAGTCCCCTCAGGCATGGCTCGCTGCCATGAAGTCTTAAATCTTCACTGAGCATAGTCCCTGCCCACTGAGGTATTCGTTTCACGGGTATCAGGGTCTGGCAAGTCAATGATGGAGTAGACGGGTAAGTCTCGGCCACCTAAGACAGGGCAGCCCCGAGTGGGGAGGCTGACCCAGAGACGGGTAAGAGTTTGAGCATAGCCCTCCTACAGGCTCAGGCCCACCATGAGATCCCCAGATATTAGGATTACGAAGCCTCTCCAGGGACTTCTACCAACTTTAGAAAAAATAAAAAAGGAGGAACTGTAGAGAGCTGCGACGTGCCGCGCCCTAAAGATGGCGCCGGTTTCCGCCTTCCACCAGCCCGATGGTGAGTGCTCTCAGTGGTAAACAAGTCCATATTTGGCTAAGACCGCTGATCTGGCTTGCTTCCGCATACGTGCGCCTCTAAATTAGCACCACGTGGCTTTACTTGATTGGCTGTTCATATAGTATTTAGCCTGTGGGTTGGGTCTGCCCAGGCATTCGGAAGACTGTTTTCAAGGGACCTGAATAAACTGCTTGAGAAGAGCTTTTGCGAGTTGCGTTGTCCTTGCTGGTCGAGGGGGACGCGACAGAGGTATAGTTTTTTTATTGTTGTTTTTAATTGACATAAATTTGTACATATTTCTGGAGTACAGGGTGATGTTTCAATACACATACAATGTTTACTGATCGGACTGGTGTAATTTACCTTCTTTCCATTGCCTTTTTTTCTTCATGAAGACAATGTCAACTCTATTATTTTCCTTGATCATATTCCACCCCATACTTTCCCTTCTTGTCCCCTCTCCTGTCCCCTTTCTCCCAGTTTCCTTCCTTCCGCGTGTGTCTGAGGTTGCAGCCCTCCACTCGACTCTCACTCTGCCTTTGGAGGAGGCACTTCCTCATCAGAGCCCAGCACCCCGAACAGACTCTGGATGCTCTTCCTTTCCGCATATTAAAGTAGTTTTTTATTTGTTAAGAAATTCATGTTTTGAGTTGCATTTCTCTGATGATTAAGGATGTTGAGCATTTCTTCAAGTGTCTCTTGGCCATTTTAGATTCCTCTTTTGTGAATTCTCGGTTTATCTCGCTACCCCATTTTTTTTTATTGGATTACTTGGTTTGTTGGTGTTTAATTTCTTGAGTTCTTTATAGATTTTGGATATGAGTCCTCTGTGAGATGTGGGGTTGGTGAAGATCTTTTCCCAATCTGTAGGCTGCCATTTTGTTTTAATGACAGTGTCCTTTGCTTTACAGAAGCTTTTCAGTTTCATGAGGTCCCATTTATTGATTGTTGATCTTAGGGTCTGAGCTATTGATATTCTGTTCAGGAATTTTGTCACCTATGCCAATAAGTTCCAGGCTTTCCCCCACTTTCTCTTCTATTAGATTTGGTGTGTCCTATCAGAATGACTAATATCAAAAACTAAAAAGACAGCATATGCTGGCCAGACTTTGGAAAAAAGGGAACATACCCACATCATTGGTGGGAGTGCAAACTTGTACAATCACTATGGAAATCAGTCTGGTGATATCTTAGAAAACTTGGAATAGCTCTACCTCAAGACCCAGCCATATCACTCCTGGGCATATATCCAAAAGATTCCTCACCAAGCCACAAGGACATCTCCTCAACTATTTTCCTAGCAGCTTTATTTGTAATAGCTAGAAACTGGAAACAACCCAGATGTCTTTCAACCAAAGAATGGATAAAAAAACAAAACAAAACTGTGGTACATTTAGACAATGGAATACTACTCAGCTATCAGAAACAAGGAAATCATGCAATTTGCAATCAAATGGATCGAACTCATCATGAGTGAGCTAACTCAGACTCAGAAAGATACACATGACATATATTCACTTATAACTGGATTTTAGCCATTATAGTACAGGGTAACCATCCTACAATCAACAGACCCAAAAGAGCAGAAAGAGGGACTTGGTTACCTGTCAGTAGGACATCCCACCCTAGTGGAACTGCCATGTATGCCTCCTGTGCAAGAGGAAGCTCTTAGACTTCATGTGACTAAGGAACTGAGGGGGGCTAATACACAGAGGCACCCTCACTGGAGGCATGGGAGGGGTGGGAGAGGGGGTAGAGGGTAGGAGGGTGGGACTGGGAGGGGGTGGAGGGAGGGAGTGGCAATGGAGACATAACAAAGTAATAAATAAATGTTTAAAAAAAACTTGTGTTTCTTAAAATGTAACTACCCACTTCAGGGGATCACTTCTCCCCAATATCCCCTGTTTATGCCATGCAGATTCTTGAGGTCTCTGTCTGGTTGTCACCAGCTATATTTCTTCTTGTTATGATTAGATTTTGCAAGTGGAACAGCCTAAATTACCTGGAAATTTCATGAAGCTCACTAACCTTTGGAGGCATGACTGTGGCCTGAAATTACTGAAGTAGAGGGTAAAGTGTAGGTCTTAGGTAGGGCTATTCATTGGCTCTGTGTGCATGGTTCCTGTCTCCATTGCTGTTTTCTGGGACTTATTCAAGTGTTCTTTCACATCTTCTTAGCTCAACCTTTTTTTTTTTTAATTCTTGGAGGAAGATTCTGATTCATTTTCTTTAGTAAAGAGCATGTGTAGAGTCTAAATACCTTCAAATTCTCCAGCAGACACTGACCTCTATTTCTTTTGATGGTAAATTACAGGATAATAGAAGAATGTGGGCTGGAATCTCTTCCCAGATATTGACAATACCTGTTGCCTTCTAGTGGCTATCCAGAAATCAGGTTATTATTGCAATGGAGTGTTTGCTGACTCTTTGTACTTCGGCCACACCTCCAATTAGGGCCACTGAAATAGGCATCCCACTAAGGTACAAGGTGAATCTGGTTCCAATTCAGAACTCATTGTGTTTGGTTTTCTGATTTTGTTTCATGCCTGGTGGTTTTATATAATAGTGTTGCATGCAGGAGGGTAGAAAGTACTTTAACATCACTGCTCAATTTCATTCACTTATTATGTGTGTAATTTTGAGTTTAAGGTACCATGTTATGGATGAGATATGAATACAACATATACTTTCAAGGAGCTGAGTCTGGGAGACAGGTGAGTGCATGACAATTCAGAAAGTGTAACACTCCAACAGGAGAAATTAAACAAACTCAAGTATGTGTCTTGTTATAATAATTATTACCAACACACCTGATTTGCAGGAGGGAGAACAGGTCTGTAGATTCTGGGAACTGTTACTTCCCAAAGTCATATACATGTCACATGTGGGCCTTGATACTGATTTTCTATAGCACCAACGTCACACTTTATTCACCTTAGGGACGACAGCTCTCAACTGAGGATGTCTGGGTTTCTCTCTCAGGCTGATGCAAACTGTGGGATCATGCTTGTTGCCAGGGTTTTAGGCCACACACTGTTGGTATTCTGGTTTTCTTATTTTCCCAGAACAACGAAAGACTGGGTGGCGTCCTTGTGTCAGCTGGAGAATACCAGTTGTATCCCCCACAGTATTTCTTTCGTCATGTTAGAACCCAACTTTAGGCTTCCTAATGGCTTGCTTTTCAGCACTAGACCCAAGGGACACCTCCAAGCAGTTCCCCAACTGAGGCCACATAGCATTAGTTTGATGTTAAACACAAACCTAGCAAAGGACATTTCTCCAAGGACCTTTTGAATTGCACCCAGGAGTATCCCGGCTGAAATAGTCTTCAGGAACCAGGTCACAGTAGGACACCAGGCTTGTATTTTTGTTAGTAAGTGAAAGAAACAAGTCAAATTGCTTGAGAACAAGTGGCATTTATTAGCTTTCATTACTTGCCAGTCTTGGAGTGAAAGCTGTTTAAGGTCTGGTTTAGCAGAGCCTTAAATACTATCACCAGATTTCTCCCACTGCCCAGACTGGCTGGTGGGTGAGATGAGCACCATGCCCCAGACTATCAGCTTAGTGCTTCCTCAAAGGCATAGCCTTCTCTGACCTCATCCTCAACAAGCCCTGGAGACTGACTGTCCTGACTAGATCTGTGCTATCCTTTTGGGGCTGAGTGAGGGTGCCACATTAGAACAGAGCCCCTTGTATAGAAGAGTTTTCAGACAGGAGGAGGCAGTGGCTCGAGGGAGTTGAAAAGAGCAGTGTTTGTCAGTAGCTGGCATCTTCACCTTACAACTCATAAATGACCTGGAACTGTGGTAGGGCAGAACCACCATATGTAGTGTGATTCCAGGGGACTCAGCAGAGGCCCTAGGCCATACTTACCTATCTCCTGTGGTTATCTCCCCATCAAACAACTCCCAGGAACACCTGAAAACCAGGTCTACAAGTGGAGTCTCTTCCATAATGGCTCCACCACATGTGAGCTAAATGAATATTAAAAAAAAAACCTAACTGCAATAAAAAGGGCCACTTTCCTCATTTGCATGGAAATAAGATCCCAGCTCTTACTTGATCCATCTATGGAGAACTCCTCTGTGTTTCATTGTGCAAGACCCTAGTTTTACTTGGATTTTAAAATTCATACACTTCCCGGTTTCCATTTGGAAGTGTACCAAGTAGAGTCTCAGGACTGCAGCCTCTGTGGGCAATTTCTTTTCTCCATTGTTTATTATTAACAAGATACTGTTATTTAGAGGAAGTACCGAGGTGTCGCAGATTTAGTTCAACTTTGACAAATAACACTGTAGGTCATAGCTGGAGTCTGAAATCTCCTATGTGGTTAAGAACCATACTGAAAATGCAGGGTTATTTTTCTCTACATTAATTGATATCATTGCTTAGTAATAGAAATGAACTTAGTCTTATATCCAGTGCCAGTGTGGTTTGTCTTGTGACGGCTTGATTCTGCATTGATTCAGTAGATTCTCTTTTTGTAGGGAAATGTTTCCAACTTCCTTCCATCACCTAAGGTGTCCTTCCCTTCTTGTCAGAGGATGTGAGGATCTGACCAGACAAACCTGCCTCAAACTATCTAGTAAAGGTTGTAAAGGTTCTCAAGGGTCCCAAGAATTCCTAAGAGGAATAAGGGAACTTGGAAAAGAATAGAATTTTCTTCTCCATCTTTGCCCATCCTTCCTCCCCATACCCCTTGCATGTTCCAGGAATATAGTATACCACAGAACTATATCCCATCTCTCTGCTCACCTTTGCAGAGACTCCTCTGATGGCTGGCTAAACTTGGATCTGTAGATTGATAGTGGCTCCTCAGTTCTTCTCAGCCCCTTTCCGAACCCCCCCACCATTCCCTTCCCTATGCTCGGTGATCAATAATCCCTCTCCCTATGCATTTCCAGCCTCCTCTTTTCTGTTTTCATGTTCAAAGTATCTTTATACAGTTCTTCATGAAGGTCCAAGTAAAGTGTTTGGTGGTATTTGCTGTTTAGACTCTTCCAACTTCTTACAAAAACCCAGAACCCCCAAAACCACCACCAACAACAAAAAACTCAACCCCCCAAAAAACCCAGCAACACCCCCAAAACCCAAACCAAACCAACCCAACAACAAAACAAAAACCAAAATAAACAAACAGCCTACAAGCTCCCCAAGATCTGGCTTTGTCCCACTGAAGACTCACTCATCTTTTTGCTCTGTGGCCACCACTGGCATTCTAACCACTTCCCCACCTTGCCCTCGCCTTGTAGAGCTGAGCTTGCTCTTTCTTTCCTGACCTCTGACCTCTGACCCCTGGAGACTCACGTGTCACCTCCAGCACCAAGGTCACCCCCTCAGGGAGGCCTACTCTTGATCCAAAGGAGCCTTTTATTCTCTGGCTGTCCCATCAGACTCTGCTTTGTTTATTTGTAATACCTGCAGGAATATCATTTACCCTTTTCATGCATTTCATTCTTCTCCATGAGAGTAACATGTTGCCAGGCCAACCACAATACCTGGAATGTAGCAAGCCTGCAGTATATGTTGAGTGTGAAACAAAGCAGTCGGTTTCCCACTCATGTTGCTGGGTGAATGAATACATTTCATTCTAGGATAGCCCTTGATTCCTGGACAGTCACAGATCCTTTAACAAAGTAAATAAGAAATCTTTTTTGTTTGTTTTTTTGTTCTTGTTTTTTTGAGCCAGAGTTTCTCTGTTTAATAGTCCCGGTTTTCTGGACTTGCTTCATAGACTAGACTGGCCTCGAACTCATAGAGATCTGCCTACCTCTGCCTTTGAGCACTGGGACTAAAGGCATGTGCCACCACACCTGGCTAATCAAAATCATTTTTGAGCAACTCCTATTTAGGATTTCTTTATTTTTTTTATAAGTACTTTATTTTTTTTTCTTCAAGTTACATCTCAGTCACAAACCCTTCCCTATTCCCCCTTCCTGTCCCACCCTTCCACCCTCTTCCCCCCCCCAACAGCTTCTCTTTTCATTCCAACAAATGGTTCTTTCTCTTATAACAGTAAATTCTATACAAAACAGCAGAATTAAATATGCTACATTTATGAGAGTTAAATGGCCCAGTATACCTTCCCAATGTCCAGTTCATACATATTTGGCCCCTGACTTTAACCTTCTACCTTTTAACCATCTCCATGAGTTTATAGTTCTATAACTGACTTAGTTTTCATACTAACTTGCATCACTATTATAACCATCTTCTTAGATCTAGAACACCCTCTTGATTCCTAAACAACTCAAAATTTAGCTATGAGACTCAAACTGTCTATTCTTCAACCACCTCAGAGAGCTGAGAAGGATAAATATATCTGATTATATAGGAAGTGCAGGGCCTGCAGCTTCCAATACTAAGAAATAACTGCATGACCCACTTCCTATAATACATCTCCCCAGTACTTATATTAAATACTAATATTTCTGTGTCTCTTGAGAATCTTTACTAATATATTCAAAACTGACCAAAGATTAAGGGGTGGAGGTTCCTGAAAGACAGAGTATTCCCTCTCACTGGACATGCCTAGACTTGATGAATTTCTCAAAGCTTATGGGGACCTGGGCCAGGAAATTCAAAAGATGTTATATCACAGCCCTTCTCAGAGAATTTCCTGGCCCAGGTCCCCATAAGCTTTGAGAAATTCATCAAGTCTAGGCATGTCCAGTGAGAGGGAATACTCTGTCTTTCAGGAACCTCCACCCCTTAATCTTTGGTCAGTTTTGAATATATTAGTAAAGATTCTCAAGAGACATAGAAATATTAGTATTTAGTATAAGTACTGGGGAGATGTATTATAGGAAGTGGGTCATACAGGTGTGGAGACTGAGAAGGATCTGCTGCCCGCAAGCTGGAGACCCAGAATAGGCAGTGATGTAATTTCAAGCTCAAGGCAAAGGCTGGAGAAGCAGGATGGTGTAAATTCCAATTGAAGGGCAGAGGAAGATCGATCTCGTGGCTCAAACAGGCAGACAGAAAGCAGATGGGTCATTTCCTGCTCCCTCTACCTTTGTTTTAGTTACAGTCAGTGGATTGGATGATATTTGACAGTATGGCATCTATACATTGACTCCAGCTGATGTATAGAATTAACCATCACCCTTTTGGAAAGTGTACTGGTTAGTTTTTGTTTTGTTCACCTTGATATAAGCTGGAGTTATCTGGGAAGAGGGAACCTCAACTGAGAGACATGTTTCCATCAGATTGACTTGTTGGCAAGTCAGTGGGGGCATTTTCTTGATTAATGATCAATGTGGGAGGGCCTGGGTGGTGCCACCCCTGGACAGATGATCCTGAGTTGTATAAAAGAGAAAGCTGAGCAAGACATGGGAGCTAGCCAGTAATAAACTGTGCTCCTCAGTGATTGTGGCTTCAGTTCCTGCTGTGAGCTTTTGCCTGACTTCCCTCAATGATGGACTGACAGGGAAGTATGAAAAAAA
>CAJQZJ010036511.1:0-33217 GCA_907164525.1 Lophiomys imhausi
ACACACACACACACACACACACACACACACACACACACACACAGTGGGATACAACTCAGTGATGCAGTGTTTCCCTATCATTCTTGAGCCTTAAGTTCTGCAAAACCAAACAAACAAACCAAAAACAAAGCAAAGGCATTTCAGACAATTTATAGACTGTGATTACAGGTTCACACATATACATTTTCCTCTGCAATATATTAAAAACAAGATTGTGGGTTTAAGTGACATCCCAGATGATAAATGGTCTCTGTTTCTGGACATTGTACGCAATCATACCAAACTGTTTAGACAAGTTTGCTAACAGATGTGATCTATTTAGCTAAACATATATTAATTTTCCAGCTCCTTGACCTGCAAACAAATTATATCCCAATTGGAGGTATATCATGACAGATTACAGTAAAAGCTGAGGTTGCAAATGATTGTCAAGACACAGTTCAAGTGAGATGAAGACTTGTCACATATATTGACTTTTGGTTTAAATGATATACACAATGTAAGGTTAGAGGTTGTCTTATTTTCATTTCCTGTTACTGGGATAAAATAGCCTAACAAAAGCAACTTTGAGGGCAAAAGGGTTTATGTGGTGGAAGTGAGAGACACTCGAAGAAATGCTCAACATCCTTAATCATCAGAGAAATGCAACTCAAGACGACTGTGAGATTCCATCTCACACCTGTCAGAATGGCTAGGATCAAAAACTCAAATGACAGCACATGCTGGCAAGGGTGTGGAGAAAGGGGTTCCCTACTCCATTGCTGGTGGGAGTGCAGGCTTGTGCAACCACTATGGAGGTCAGTCTGGCGATATCTTAGAAAACTTGAAATAGCTTTGCCTCAGGACCCAGCCATACCACTTCTGGGTATACACCCAAATGCCTCTTCAGAGAATCATAAGGAAGTATCCTCATCTATGTTTATAGCAGCCTTATTTGTAATAGCTAGAAACTGGAAACAACCCAGATGTCCCTCAACCGAAGAATGGGTTAAAAAACTGTGGTACATCTACACAATGGAATATTATTCAGCTATCAGGAACAATGAAATTATGCAATTTGCAGCCAAATGGATGGAACTAGAAAAGCTCATCCTGAGTGAACTAACCCAGACTCAGAAGGACACATATGGCATCTATTCACTTATAGTAGGATTTTAGCTCTATAGTAGAAGATATCAATACTACAACTAACAAACCAAAGGGAACTTGGACATAGACTTTTTATTTATTTATTTATTTATTTTTTATATTTTTAAAATTTTTTTCTATTTTTTAGTCTTTTTTATCTATTTGTCTGCTTATTTGTTTGTTTGTTTTTTAGTTCTCTCTCCTGGGCAATGAGACACTTTTCACTGGTGGTACTGCCTTGTAGACCTCCAATAAATGAGGAGGCTCTTGGCCCTCATACGACATCTCAACTGAGATGAGGGACTGTTATATAAGGACACCCCACCCCAGAGAAATGGGATGGAAGGGTTAGGAGGTAAAGAAAAAAAATGAAATGTGATGTTTCGGCCTTTTACTACTAATTGTCATAAACTGTTTAGGATAATTAAGAAATGCAAACTAATAGTTATGCAAGCCGGTCATTTTGTTAGGTACTATGACAGCCTATTATAGTTATTTTCTAAGCTAATCAGAAATAAAGCTGCTAAGAGACAAGCAACATCTGCTTACCCTAATATAAGAGATGGATAGGGCCTCTTCAAAAACCTCAAGAGATCTGCAGAATATGGCATTCAAAGATGTTTTCGTAACTTTAGATTTTTTTATATCGAGACATATCAACTCCTGACAGCACCCCCTATTCTACCCCAAGTAGAAGATGAGCATCGAAGAATCTCCAGTGGGAGATGACTGAATTAGTTGCAAGCCTATCTCTTGGTAGGAAAAGCCCCTTGCTCCAACTGTAGACAGAATGCTGTCCAAAAAGGACAAAACCTTTAAACAGGTAAGTCGACAGCCTAACTCTGCCAAGACAGGGTAGGCAAGTCCTTCATAACCCCTGCTCTACAATCAATGTCTGTGAGAGAAACGGGACCAAACGACTGAAGATCGATGCTGTAATGTATGGAGAGAAAATGGGAACTGTCCAGGCAGCAACTGGTATGTCATTTCTTAGTTTGGGAAGCTGCAGGCCCTGTACTTCCTATAAAATCAGATATATTTATCCCTCTCAGGTCTCTGAGGTGGTTGAAGAACAGATAGATAGAGTCTCATAATTAAATTTTGAGTTGTTTAGGAGTCAAGAGAGTGTTATAGGTCTAAGAAGATGCTTTTAAATTTGTGTTGCAAGTTAGTATGAATGTTGAGTTAGATATAGAACTTTAAACTCATGGAGATGGTTAGATAGTAGAATGTTAAGGTCAGGTGCCAAATACATATGGACTGGACATTGGGAATGTACGCTAAGCCATATAACCCTCATAACTGTGGCCTAATTACCTCTGTTGTTTTGTATTGTATTTATTAGTAGAAGAGAAAGAGCCATTTGTTGGACTGAAAGGGGAAACTGTAGGGGGAAATAAGATATACCTTAAACTTAAAAAAAAAAGGGAAGAGGATGGGGGGTTGAGGGTGGGACTGGAGGGGGGGAATAGGGAGGGGACTGCGATTGAGATGTAACTTGAAGAAATAAAAAATAAAGGAAAAAAAAAAAAGAAAACATCCTTGTGCAGAGTTCAAGGGGATATAAATAGAAACCCCAGAAACACAGAGGGGCTTTTGCTTGGCATCACTTCTCATCACTGCTTTGCTTCGAAATATTCCAGACAACACTTTGAGACTTGCTTCTTCTGAGACTTGTACTTACTTCCTTTGCTGCTGAAGACTGTGGCCCAGACTGGGCTGAAGAGACCTTGGGCCCCAAGTGGGAGTGCAGGCAATTGTTATTCCTGCCACTGCCAATATTGGAGTCGCTGCTGCTCTGTCCCTTCTAGACTTCCCTGAACTGCTCCTGGTTTGTTTTGCTGCTGTTACCTGTTCCTGTGTATGCTGTTTGGCTGGACTGCTGGAATCCTGACAAATTGCCGCAAGGACTATGTCTAAAAGAGGTCCACACTCTCTGTCTCTACTAACCTTTTTTACTCCAGTACCTTGGGTCATTGGGTTGGAAGGGAGGTAGAATTATTAATATAACAAAAGGTAAATAGTTTAAAAGTAAACCTTCAGGTTTATTTGGTTCACAATTTTAGGTTGCAGACTATCACTGTAGGGAAGTTGAGGCATGGGGAACTTGAAGCAGCTGTTTACACCCACACTTAAGACCAGAGAGAGAATGAAGGCATGCTTGCTAGTGCTCAGTTTGCTTTCTCCATTCTTACATAGTCCAGAACCCATATTAGGGAAGACTGCTGCCCATAAGTGGAACAGCTCTCAACCTGTGGGGTGTGACCCCTTAGGGGAGTGTCAAGCGACCCTTCTCACAGGGTTGAAAAGCATATATCCTGCATATCAGATATTTACATTACTATTCATAACAATAGCAAAATTACAGTTATGAAGTAGCAATGAAAATAATTTTATGGTTGAGGGGCTCACCATAACACGAGGAATTGTATTAAAGGATGGCAGCATTAGGAAGGTTGAGAACCAATGAATTAATGTAATCAAGATAGCTTCCTACAGACATATCTATGAGCCAATCTAATCTAGATAATTTCTTACTGCAACTCTGTTACTAGATGATTCTAGCTTGGGTCAAGTTGACAATTGAAACTAACAACCACAGAGATGATATTTTATAGACACGTTCATAAAGGCTTTTTGTTATTTAGCAAACTTGAATTTACTCCAAATCAGCTTGCATCAATCCAAATGGATCATCAGCCATTTATTATTTCTGGTTCATATTGTAGAATTTTTCCCTTTAGAAATGATGCTGTCTCTAGCATGTTTCCTGTAGACTCTTTGACACAGCATAGCTGGCTTTAAACATTGTTAGGCTACAAAACAAAACAAAACAAAACAAAACCATGTAGGGGTCGTCTGAAGTACATGCCCCTTTTGTGTGATGTATGGTCATAATTTGGGGTTATCCATGATTAAGAAGTGGCTGTTAATCTCAATGGATGCTTTTTCCTTCTGTAAAATGCAGTTTTCTGGGGCTAGGGAGATGGCTCAGTTGCTACAGTACTTGCCTAGCAAGCGCTAGGACCAAACCTGAGTCTGGCTCCCTAGAACCTGTGAACAAAGCGGATGTGGTACGCGCACCTGCAATCCCAGCTGCGGGGAGGTGGAGACAGGAGAATCCCAAGAGTTTACTGACTAACCAGTCTGGATGAATTGGTGAGTACCATGTTCAGTGAGAGACCCTATGTCAACAAATAAGGTGGTAGAGAAAGACACCTCTGACCTCATTCACACACAGAGGTGTGAATACCCACATGCACATAAGTTGTGGTGATTCCCCTGCAGGCTTTACAGCAGGCAGGGAGAAGTGATCAGGGTGAGGTAAAAATGACACCTGACTCAGCCTGATTTTATAACCGGTGCTGGACCAGGACTTCTAGAGTCTGGCCCAGTAAAGTCATTTTACTTTAGTCATATTTAAGCACAGCATAATTTTGGAAAAAACTCATATTCATATAACAATTAACTCAGTTCCAACTATATAATGATTTTAGACATGTTTACAATGAAGCTCTTTGCAAGGTAAATATGGCTTCATCTGTTGACTTAGAAACAATGCTCCAGAAAAGAGTCTAGGGACCATGACTGAGGTAAACATCATACCTGTGGGATTCAGGATTGGCCTGGCCATGAGATAACATAGAAGTCACTGAGGCTGTTGTAAAGTGACATCACTCATAAGAATGGGTTTTATGCTCTAAAAGTAACAGTCACAATTTAGGTAGAAAGGGTCTGGGATAAGTAAAAACAAAAATTCTGGAAGATACGGACAGAGCCTGTCTCATCAGACAGCAAAGGATCGGCAGGTTGTGAAACTCCATCATTCCTGGTATTCCAGGAATAGCAGATACGCACCTCATCCCATTGAAGAGGTAAGCCGTGTGTTTAACTTTCCTGGCTTCTCTAGTGCTTATCTATGTGCACAAGGCCTTTTTGCCCTCTATAATGTAGAAGACACACACACATGCACACACACACACATGCACACGCACGCGCATGTACACACAAATACACACGTTTATGCTTTAGATATTTTATTTATTGTGTCAATCTGTCCTAGATTATGGCATGTTTAAGGTTATCCCTGTTCATTGTCTATGAGATAGCAGTAACACTCATTAGCTATGACAGTAAAAAGAAAAAAAAAATCCAAACATTGTCCAGATTCTTCAGGGGCCAAAATTTGCCTCCCTGCAAACTTTTACATGTTGTCCTGGTTTTATGGATAGTTGCTGGGGGTGTCACAGGGACCCTGCTCTTTGTAGAAGTTATGAACATAAATATTATTATTTGTAATTCTGCTAGCAGCCTGGCAAGGGAGATTAATGGAGGGGGAAAAAGCAAAATATCCTCTTCTGATAGCGCAGTACTCTGAATTACATGCACTGAGGTGCTAATAATGGAGGTAATAAAGGCAATGACCTTCAGTTAAAGGCTGTGTTCCCTGAGGATGCCCGCTTCCTGTTTCAAAATGTTCCTCAATGATAGCCTGTCTTTCTGAATCAGCTAATTGTATGTTTCTTTTTAACCTTCATTGGTATCACTCATAGTTTGTTCCCTAGTATTTCATTGTTTTATTATCACTAACCAGTAAAGCATTGCTACCCATTCATCATTAAAAGCGTCCGTTTGCTTTTCATTCCATATATCTGGCTGACATCCTGCTTGGATGGATGGAGAAATTTATTAGACTTTGATGGAACTAAAATTGTGTTTCTATTGATCATTGTCTTTTGTATGGTAAGTCTTGTTGAAATAAAACCATAGAATTTCAGCTTGTGCAGGTGAGTGATAATATTGAGGATGGACACAGCACTCCATGAACAGGTGAGAGTAATCTCTTCAGCTACATCCCAAAATACACCATTTAGATTGTATGATAGTGTAATTTGGACTGTGGATATAAGAATTTTATTATTTTATTTATTTATTTTGAAGTACTCTGCCTTCTCACTTTGTACATGGAAGCTTAAGGTCAGGAGAGAAGAAAAGTGATGTCACCAAGAATGTATGATAAGATTGGAGCTAGGGAGATGGTGTAGTCAGAAGAGTGATTTCCAGGCAAGCCCGAGGACTTGATTTCAGTTCCTGGAGTCCATGTGAAGAACTGGGCATGGTGGTATGTCCTATAGTTTCCATGCTGGGGAGGTAGAGGCAGATGAATCTTGGGAGCTTGTTGATCAGCCAGCCTTGGCAAATCAGCAGGTTCTAGTCTGGTAGCAGAGCCTGGAATTAGGTGGATAGCATCATGAGGAATAATATTCAAGGATGATCTCTGGTCTCCATATGTACATGTACATACACACATGTGCACCTGTACCTGAATCTACATGTACACTCTTATAAACAGGAACACACACACACACACATACACACACACACACACACACACACACACACACACACACTCTCTCTCTCTCTCTCTCTCTCTCTCTCATGAATGTATGCTAAAATAGTTCCAGTACTAAAAGCCTCTGTGAAAGATTTTAGTAATGGTCTTAATCCAGGGGTGGCAAACTGCAGCTCCCAGGCAAACATGCTTGTTTGCTGTCTGTGTTTCTAAATAAAGTTTTATTGGAACACTGTTATGCACAAGTTTACCAGTTGCTGCCTTCATTCCATGATTGCAGAGATGAGTAGTTGTGGCAGAGATGGCATAGTTCACAGAGCCAAAAGTGTTTTCTAGGTAACCTTTCACAACATACTTGCACTTAATGACCAACTCCCACTTACTTTATTTTGTATTTTACAGTGTCCCTGTTATGGTTAGAGTGTGAAATGCCCTGCCTAAATTCATGTATTTGTGCTATTGGTCTCCAGATGATAGTACTGTTTTAGGAGTGTGCTGGATAGTTTTCTATCGACCTGGCACAAACTAAAGTCATCTGAGAGGGAGGAAATTAAGAAAATGTGTAAGGAGATAGACTAATATAAATTAGATTTAGTAAATATCTAGGGGTTTCTGATACAGTCTCTTAATCCAGGGAAAGAAAATCAACTTGGCTGTGGGCAATTAGCTTATCAGCTTATGGACTAAAAACAAGGATGAAGTCAGATGAAATGAGGGGAGTCTCTATGGACTAAACAAGGAGGAAGCTAGGTGAAACAAGGAAAGACTTTATGGACTAAAAACAAGGTTTATGGCCTGGCATTGTTTTCAGCTGCTAAGTGGGCTGAGCCCAGATTAAGCTAAAGCAGGTGGAACAAGGAGAGATCCTATTTAAGTGGATGGAGCCAAGGGGGACCCATGCTAGAGGGCCCTATGCTAGAGAACTCCATGCTAGAGAGCTCCGATGCTAGCGAGTCCTCAGCTAGAAAGGACAATGAGTAGTTTGTATTGTCTGATGGAAAAAGTGCTGGTGGACTGATGGCCTGATCTCCCTGAGGCAGAAAGAAGCTGGTGAGCAGAGAAAGCCTCAGCAAGACAGCAAAAGGCCAAGGACTAAACCCTGTGGCTCAGCCTTTGCCTAGAGGGGTTTGACCTGTCCAAACAGTGGCCTGAATGGAACTGTGGCCAGCTTTAAAGACTGAGGCAGAGCGGCAGAGTTGCTGATACGAAGGAAGTAAGGTGGCCTACGGACGGCTGAGGTCTCCCAGAGAGAAGAAAGCCTCAAGCCTTATTTAAGGTGAGACTTCGATAACCAATTTACTCTGATGAACCTGCATCTGAGATATTCCAGAAAAAGGACTGCTAAGTGCATTAAAGAGTCTACCCCAGAGACTGTGTTCCTGACGACTGAGGACCTGCCCCAGAGACTGTTTCCTTCTAAAAGGTTATGAAAATAGTTGTAATAGTTACCAATAGGTTCAATGGTTAAGTAATAGGGGTTGAAGTCATTTGTAGGGTTAGTAGTTAAGTAAGTGTTTATATTTGTTATTGGTGAATATAGTTACTAATAAATAAGTTGAATAATTTTAAAAAGTTCGGTTTCAAAAATGTCTCCATAAGATTGGGGTTTAAGCAAGCCAGTATGGCATTTTCTTATTTAGTGATTGAAGGGAGAGGGCCCAGCCCGTTATGGGTGGGGTCATCCCTGGGCAGGTGATCCTAGGTTCTGTAAGAAACAGACTGAGCAGCCATGAGGAGCAAGTCAGTGAGTACTGTTCCTCCATTGCTGAATCCCTGCTTGAGTTCTGTCCTGCTTCCTTCAGTGATGATCCGTGATATGGAAGTGTAAGCCCAATGAACTCTTTCCTCCCCTAGTTGCTTTAGTCCTGGTGTTTCATCACAGCAGTAGCTAGACAAGGAAGATCTGGAATCTTTTGGAGGAAGTGAATGACTTGAGGGTACCGGTAGGCCTTGAGCATTGCAGCCCAGGTCTACTTCCTGCTGTGCATCTTCCAGCAGCAAGCTCTTACTTGCAGGGATGGAGTTGCCCCAGTAGCAATGTCTTCCTCACCTTGACAGACTGTATCCTTAAACTGTGAGGCAAAGGAGGCACTCTGTCCTAGAGATAAGGACATATCTGATATAATTCCTATTCTCCCCCACCCCACCTTCACCTCTGGTTCTAGCCATGCATCTTGCTTTGGGTTTGCTCAGCCTCTACTGTTGACATTAAAAATGTCAAGACTAGTCTCTGGGAGGAGGAGAGGTGTGTGGGATGGAATCAGCATCTCTTTAAGTTGTCCCACCACAGGCCAGCCTCTAAATATGCACTCTCTAGCCAATCTCCTGGCCTGTGAGCCAGGTAGTCAAGACCTGCAGCTACTAGACCAGTGATTTTCATCCTGTGGGTGGGTTGTGACCCTTTTTTGGGGGGGTCACATATCAGATATCCTGAATATCAGATATTTACATTATGATTTATATCAGTAGCATAATTGCAGTTATGAAGTAGAAACGATATAATTTTATGTTTGAGGTCACCACAACATGAGGAATTGTATTAAAGGGTCACAGCATTTGGAAGGTTGAGAACCACAGTACTAGACAATGGACAATAAATATCAGTTGCTTATGCAGAATTACAGTGGTATATTACATGATACAGCTCTCTTGATAATTACATGGTAGTGAAGGGCAGATTTTAGAGACAGATAAACCTAGCGTTGAATCCTGATTGAGCCATTTCTAGCTAAAGAGAGATGTTACTGCCTTTCAAATTATGTTGTCTCCTGTCTCTTTCTCTCCTGCTCTTGCAGACACGACTGCTTTCTTGACACCAGCTTTGCTTACCTTTGGAGAAACTGAAGATTATATCTCTTTGTCTCTTGAAGATGGGCATATTCCTTGACTTGTAATGGTGAAAAGACTATGGGCAGAAGTCACTTACCCATTTCTGGCAGGATCCTCCAGTTACTGATTTCCACCCAGTTTTTCTCCCCCACTGTGACACCGGAGAACAGATTGCTGTGGGGATGCAACACTTAGCCGATGTACGGGATACAGTCTTATCGCATGGTAGTCTGGATTGGAGCCACAGGGGACCTGCTGGGCAGGTGGGAGTCGGCTTTTGCTGTGTTAAAGTGCTGGAACTTGGAGGGTGAGTTGCTATAATTGAGTGAATGATTTTTTTTTGAGGACAGTTTTAGAAATGACTACAGATAGGTAAATGGAGGTAGAGAAAACTAACAACCACTCACTGAAGAAGGCCTCCTGCTATACAGGAAATAATAGGAGAATATAAGACTGTATGTTGCTGAGTCCTGGGATCAAAGTGAGACTCTCCCACTGCAACTGTCTGCCCGGATGAAGTGACTTCATCCTTTGATCCTTCAGGAATGTTTTCAAATCATTGTGCTGGGTTCAAGGAGGCAGTGATGGGAGGGTACATGTGCAGTCTTGTAGAGGAGCTGCTATTGTTATCTGTGTGACAGACTGGGGCCTTTCTGGGGCCTGGACTGGCTGTGGTGCACAGGATCTTATCTGGGCAGTGGACTCAGGACTGTACTATGGAGCTCCTGGGTCATTTCCAAGGAGAGATAAGGAGGTATATAAGGACCTTAGGAGCTATGAAGGTAAGAGACCAAAAGAGGAGACGAAGGAGAATCAGGGACATGGTGGCATTGGTGGGAGCACATCAGGAACCACAGGAGGCAGTGTGGAGGACAAGGGCAGGGATTTGGGGCTGGTTAGGCCTAACTTTGTATCTGGGATCTTCCCTTACTTGCTCTGTGGCATTGAGTAACTTATTTAACCTCTCTGGTTAAACAAGGTTAACCATAGAACCAGTCTGGCTGGGTTGTGAAGAGAAAAATGTGACAGTAACCATAAAAGATACATAGTAAGTAATTATGTAATTATTGGTGCTGCTTAAACTTTATTTTGATTTATATTTTACTCTTTCACAATTTCTCTCTCTCTCTCACATACACAGACACACACACACACACACACACATACACACACACACACATCTTTGATCATAGCTCCCCCTTTACTTTTTTTATCCCTTTCTCTTTCCCATTGAACTTCTTCTTCCCAATACCCCTCTTACTTTTATGTCTCTTCCTGTGGCTTCTGCATTTAATTACAATTGTCTGCATGAACATGGACTGGGAGATATTTACTCCCAGTAACCTGTAAATATTTAAGTATTTACAGGTTATATTTGGGTGATGGTAATGTACCAATGGCTGAGAAATTATCCTTATTGAAACAAATCCACAAATTTAGGGCTATGCCAACATGCCCAAGTCAAGTGTTACCTACTCAGTACACACCTACACAGTAGACAAAGCTAACATTTCTTGAAAGGGATATTCTGGGGGCTGTGATGGGTTGTTACTCACTGTGCTTCTGCCAATGTGGTGGTGAGCTTCTTGGCCAGTATTTGTGCCTCAGGGGCATAATATTTTGGAAACAGACTGAACTGGCCAAGACATAATAACTTCTAGGCCTGATGATACTAAATAAAATCATGCCCTGCAGGGGCTTTGGAAACCAGATGGCCTCATCTGAGCTTGCATGGCTCTGTGACGGGCATGTGAGTGCTGGCTCAGGGTATTCTAAATCTCTTAGCCCAGAGGGGTTCAGTGGGAACTTGAACTCTCTTAGTGGCTTCAAAATTTTTACTCCTTTCAATGGAGAGTTGGAGAGGAAGAATTAAAATTTCTTAAGTTATTCTCTGGTTGCATAAAGCTTAGAAGCCCACACAGATTAAATTATGTGGCAATTTCCATTCCTACCTGGGCAGTGTGAGCAATTTGAGGACCACGAAAAAAAGAACAATTAGATTTTATACAGGATGTACGTGTTCCAAGCAAGTACCTTTGATTCCTTCTTTTAATTGTTAAGTGCCTTGGGGTTTTAGCTTATTGGAAGAATCGGGAAGCAATATATAAGCGGGCCAAGCTCCAGACACTGGGAATGAGAGCAGGAAAGACTTTCCCCTGGCAAATGGGAGGGGCAAGAATAAATCACCCAGCTTGGTTCTCATCATGGACTAGCAGATGAGCCCAGCAGGGCTTATTGCTGGGAAGGCACAAAAGAGGCCCCATGTGCAAGGTTCTGAGTTAGTTCTTAATAGCTACCAGTGGACATTTGAGGACACCATTTCAAGTTTACAGCTATATTTTTGGCAGCAAAGTCATAAACAACTTAATAAAGGTTGTTGCAAACTAAATATGCTTGGCACTAAGGGGTGGTGTGCATACTGTTAGGTGAACAAACCTTTCATAACAACAGGCAGACACCTTGTGAAATTGATTTCCCAGCATTCACTCTTTCTGTAGGTATTGCTCTGTGTCCGAGTTAGGGTATAAAACTTAAAAAGCCCAAACAATAAAATGAAAAAGATTCTGTTTGCATTGGAAGATTTTGAGTCTAGGAGGGTTCCTCTCAATGGCCAAGTTGAGGATGCTTTCAGAGTAGATATTAAAATGCTTTTATGGTTTGAGAGACAAGTAGAAGTGGCTATGGTTGTGAATAGCATTCATAAGCAGAGGTCCGTAGCTTCTACAAAAGTTGTTGTCTCATAGGAATTCAATAGCTATTTTAAAGTTGGTTCTAGAAACATAAGCAGTACTTCCATAAATGACTCTGAGGGCAACTTTTATTTTTTATCCTTTAATGGGACTTCTCTATCATTTTAGGTGTTTTGGGGTATGGGATCTTTTTGAAATTTTTTTCTTGTATAAGTTTTAGATGAAATTAGTGTTTAAGGAGAGCCTTGGAAGAATCTAGGAGTAAAACTCAAAAATTTTTTTCTGGTTTCAGAAAATAAAAAGCATGGCTTAGCACCGCTTTAATGCCCATTTAACATGCTTATATTTGTTTTAAATTTGAAGCTAAACGTGGCCAGATAATATGAAATAGTGGGCCAGATTCTTGACTCTTACAGTTGTGTGGGCACCAGTCACTGGAAACAAGACCTGCTTCATTTGCACACACCAGATCTACAGCGTGTACCAGATGAGTGTGCACATACATGCATGCATGTATGTTTTCACAGTTTCAAACAAAATTTTGTCACACACAGACAGAAATTCCTCAAAATTCCCTGATCTCGAGTCCCAAATACAAGTTGACAGTGAGGACACATTCTGAGGAATGTTTCGCTGTGTGGACACCACAGAGTGTACATACCTAAACTCAGAGAGAGCTCACTAGTCTTCCAGATTACAAAGACGAGTCCACGGTTTCTGACATCATTGTAGTGAGTACTTTTGGGAACCGTGATGCGATGTCACTTGGTATTTAAACACATGGAAACAGAGAAAAACGCACGCTAAAAACACCAAGTGGTAGAATGTCTCAGAGCCACCATAATTTTAGAAGGCCACTGTCACATGTGTGGCTTGTTGACATAGCATTGTTACATGGCACCTATGTTTGTAACATGTGTTTCCCTTGGCTCCTACATTTTATATGTAAGAATGCAGAATATTAATTCAGGATGATAAAGTCAAAGCAACTTGCCTTTGTGCAGTGAATGACTCTGGCTTTAGAAACTGGATTCTAAAGGAAGAGGAGTGGGCTTATGTTTAGCCTAGATGCCCAAGTTTCCCACCAGTGTACAGTGACCTTAAGACCAGGGACTCACATAGGAAGTCTTATCATTTGGGCTCAGGCTGGCTTCCTGAGGCAATCTAGGACCCTGGAAACTAGAAGAAGCTTCTAGTTAGGAATTAGGAACACTTATTTGAAGTCCATGTTTAATATGCCAATTAAAAGGTTTTTAGGTCTTCCCCACAAAACCTCTTCTCTTCGGTGTCAGCTGCTGATCCACAAAAACACTTTCTGCCAGAGAACCCCAGTGGCCACTCTGGTAGGTAGTTTTCACTATCTTTCTTGTCTTCCATTGCAGCCTAGATGTCTAGTAATGCAATGAATAATGAAAATGTGGTACATTTACACAATGGAATTATATTTAGCTGTTAAAATGAAATTATAAAATCAACAGGTAAATAGGTGGGTCTAGAAAAATTCCTCCTGAGTGAGGTAACCCAGACCCCAAAAGACAAATATTGTGTTTTCTCTTTACGTGTGGATGTTTGATTTCAAGTCTTCGATTATGTGTGCTATAGCCCAAATGCCACAGAGGTTAGGTACCTAGTAAGAGACTAGTGTGGAGGACAGGATCTCCTGAGGAAGGGGAAATATAATATACTGTTACGGAGAGACAAACAAAAACCTACAATAGGAGGTTTAAATAGAGAGGGGAATGCAAGAGGAGAGTAAAGGAGGAAATATTTAGAGGGACAACTAACACTAAAGGCTATTTGAAAACCATATGGAAACAGTACTGTAGGAGCTTCCTAAAATATATACATATATGAAAAAATCTAAATGATAGATTCATAATATCAAACAATAGGGGAGATAAATCTCCCAAGTAGAAATCTTATGCCACCAAGTAAAACCTCCAGTGCCAGGAACAGGTTATATCTTGTTTAATCGCTGGCTAAAGGAGCCCCACGGAAACCTCCAAACAGCATAGGCAATTGACAAGGCTATTTGGTTACTCTCTACAACCTGGTGGTAAGGTCCTAATGCTGAAGACAATGCTTGCATATGTCATTGAACGTGGACAAATGAAGCCGATGCTCAACTAGAAACTTCACCCCTACTGACTAGCGTGCATAGTACTGGAAAGTTCTCTGCATGCTACCGGAGGAAGAGAAAGGTAATCCTCAATATCTCCTGGCTATAATCTCTGGGACCTGAAGTTCTGTTGTGGGCTGCATTTCTCTCTGGCGTCCTCCTGGACACTGAACTGTGGAAGAGAAACGCACTGCTGGGGTGTGGTTTTTCCCTAGTCCACTGGTTGCCACTGGGCGGGGCCTTGAGACAAAAAAAAAAAACGCTCATGCAGCTGTGGATCTACTCCTTTTCTGGGGCGTCTGTCTGGTGGCAAGTTGAGGCAGAGTCGTACCAGCTGCAGGGCCTGTGTGTGTGGGGTTCTGGATGCCATTTCGCTTTCAGGGCTGGAGAGGACATGGCCGGGTCCTGAATTGGAGTGAGGTCCAAAGGCGAGCACCGGGTGTTGGTCGGAGGCTTTCCCTAACTGTTAAAGTTCCTTTCCTATAGGTGAAATCAGGACAGCTCTGAGGGAGGTATTTTGTGAACCAGCAACTCTTAACTCTTTGTTTCAGCTTAGTTATCTCCAGATCTTAACCCCACCCCACCCCCATTCAGGTGGTGAGTGAGGGTTTTCTAGCCATGGGAAGTGGGGAGGGACATTTTTGGGAATGAAATGCATTCTATTGGCTGAGATTGAGATGCCGGCAATGCCATATTTACATGGGTAAGGGTCGTAGGGACTCATCTGTGACCTCCTGGTAGGAAGTCACTTGGATTATATGCTCTAAGGAAGGTAACCATTTTTGGGGTTCACTTGCTCCCAAGGCAGGTAGGAACAGGGAGAGAGAGCTTTGTTCCACACCTTCCATTCTCAGGATGAGGCATGATGCCTCAATTTTTAGATTTCCAGGGTTTAAACATGCTCTATCTTATCAGCTCCATGCCAAATCCTCTGGAGACATGTCCCAATTTTCTACGTTTATTCATTTTGATTATACCTGTCATTACCTCCCTCTTACTCTTCCTCGGGACTCCCATCCTTCCTGTCTTAGTTAGGGTTACTATTGCTATGATGAAACACCATGGCTAGCCATGGGGAGAAAATATTTTATTTAGCTTAGAAAGCTGAGGCAGGACCTAAAGGGCAGGAGCTGATGCAGAGGCCATGGAAGGGTGCTGTTTATTGCCTCATCCTTCATGGCTTGCTCATCCTGCTTTCTTATAGAACCCAGGCCTATCAGCCCAGGGTTGGCCCCACCCACAACAGGCCTGTAGCCTAATCTTATAGAAATTTTTTTTGAGGCAATTTTTTTCTTTTTGGTTTCTCTGTGTATCCCTGGCCGTCCTGGACTTACTTTGTAGACCAGGCTGGCCTTGAACTCAGAGATCTGCCTGCCTCTGCCTCCCGAGTGCTGGCATCTAACTCAGGGTTCCCTCATTCTCAGATTTATGTCAAGTTGACATAGAACTAGTCAGCACACACTCTCCCTTCTAACTTCATGTCCTCTGTTTTTCATTTCATTACTGATAACCTCTCCTGAACCCAATTAGTCTTGTCTATGTATGCAAGTGTTTGGGAGCCATCCACGGAGGCCCTGCCAGGCTATTAGCAGTCATATCCCCGAAGAAGAATGACATTTCCTACCTTAGCAACCATCTGTTGTTGGTAGCCCTCTGTCAAGGGTAGGACCTCAGGAGCCCTTCCCCGTTCATGTTGGAATTTTGACTGGTTTAATATCATGTAGATCATGTGTAGGTAATGACAGTTGTGTGAGCCTCTCAACTTTCAACAAGAATTATGTTGTTGTCGTCCCCCCGCCTTGCCCGAAAACAATAAACCTCTCTTTATACTGTTACCACAACAGAAAACCAGTTATTAGAGCAGGGAACATGATTCTGTAAAAGGAGGAGGAAAGAGGTGAAAAAGGTAGCCAGGCATCAGGGACCAGAGCTAAGAAGCGTAGAGAGAGAGGAGGTTCCTATCATCAAGGTGGACTGGTTCTGTCACAGGCTTTGAGATGTGTGTGTGTGTGTGTGTGTGTGTGTGTGTGTGTGTGTGTGTGTGTGTGTGTGTGGTGTGATTGTGATGTGTGCTTTGTGTGTGTGGGTGTGGTGTGCGTATGGTGTGTATGTATGTGTATGGGTGAGGGGGTGGGAGTTGGAAAGAATGTCTTGGGAGGTTCCAAGACACTAACACACACACACACACACACATATGATGGATGAAGGAAGCTTCAACAAGCTCCAACCACTTTACATACATACATACATAAATTGGGTGGATGGAGCAAAGTCCAACAACTTAATTTTTTCTCTTAGTCTTTTTATACCACCTAAGATAAAAAAAATTATGTAAGAAAAAAGATTACCTCATAGCCACAAGTAACATACTCTTTAAAAACAATCATTGCTAGAACAAAGTATTCAAAAACAGATTTAATTCATTACAAAAGGAAATTACAACAGGATTATTGGTTATATATTCTTTTTTATTTCTTCAAGTTACATCTCAATCATAATCCCCTCCCTACTCCCCCCTCCAGTCCCACCCTCCCACCCTCTTACCCCTCAACCCCCCCATCCTCTTCCTTTTTTTTAAGTTTAAGGTATATATTGCCCCCCAACAGCTCCCCCTTTCAGTCCAACAAATGTTTCTTTCTCTTATAACAATAAATGCAATACAAAACAACAGAAATAATTAGGCCACATGGTTATACATTCTTTTGAACTCACACCTAACTAAACATTTCCCACCTTTCTCTCCATGAGTTCATTGTAACCCCAAAGCAATTATTCTTTGGTCATTGATGAACAAAGTTTAAGCAGACCAAGTCTATAGTAGCAAGTTTTTCTCTATGTTTAGCTGACAACAATTTGTATTTCCCAAGAAACAGATCATTTACATCTTATCTTTGAACTCTTGTTCAGGTAATCTGTCTAATCATATTTTCTCTATTCTTAGAATTATTTACTCTTTGTTCATAACCCTGTCTTTTCCTGGTGCACACTGAAACTTGTGACCATATACCTAGATCATAAGATCCAGGAACTCGGACCTAACCCAGAATGAATGTTTTGATCATGAACTTGTCCCCCCGATGGTGGTGGCGCACGCCTTTAATCCCAGCACTCAGGAGGCAGAGGCAGGCAGGTCTCTGTAAGTTCAAGGCCAGCCTGGTCTACAAAGTGAGTCCAGGACAGCCAGGGCTACACAGAGAAACCCTGTCTCGAAAAACCAACCAACCAAACAAACAAACAAAACAAAACAAAAAACCCCCACCAAACCCCCAAAACTTGTCCCAAACCTGTTTTCTCTTCCAAGTACAATTACATGTTTGTTACAGATGTAACTGTCACTGCACTCCCTTTCTAGCCTATGTGGCCTTCACTACTCTACAAGGAGGTGTCACGTTCTACTCTTGATTCTAACTTTATTATATCTTTCTGGAAAAACAACCTAAATCATCTCTTTAAACTTTCTATCAACTACCCTAACTTTCTAAAACGATTTAACAGGAATTAAAAAAATTATTAATGCATTTAAACAATATTTTATGAAAATTCATCTTCATATTGATCTGCAAGAAAATTGCCGAATAGAGTGGGCTGTCTCCCAAGAAGCAATCACGGCAGACTGTAGGCAATGAGGGTCTCCTCACCCCCCCTCATACTGTGCTAGATATATAAGGAACACATCAGTGGCAAACACGAGAAGGCACAGAGCAGCAAGAAGCAATCAGAGATGAAGCCCCTGGGGATGAGCCTTTCAGAGAGACACCCACGCCCAGCCACAGTCCCTTCCACATGGCAGCTGCGAAGATTTGATCAGTGCCCTGAAGCTCACCCAGAAAGACTTGTGTGAAACTGAACCTTTAAAAATTATTCAATATATATTTATTGATAATTATTAACTACTAATCCTACAAATTTCTACAACCCCTATGACCTAACTACTAAACCTATTGATAACTATTACAACTATTTTCATAATCTTTTAGAAGGATACAGTCTCTGGGGCAGGTCTTCAGTAGTCAGGAACACAGTCTCTGTGGTAGACCTTTTAATGCACTTAGCAGTCTTTATTCTGGAATATCTCAGATGTAGATCTGTCAGGGTAAATTGGCTATGGTGGTTTCACCTTAAAAAGGCTTGAGGCTTTCTTCTCTTGGGGAGACCTCAGCTGTCTGTAAGCCAACTTACTTCCTTTGTATCAGCAACTCTGCCGCTCTGTCTCAGTCTTTAAAGCTGGCCACAGTCCCGTTCAGGCCACTGTTCAGACAGGTCAAACTCCTCTAGGCAAAAGCTGAGCCACAGGGTTTAGTCCTTGGCCTTTTGCTGTCTTGCTGAGGCTTTCTCTGCTCACCAGCTTCTTTCTGCCTCAGGGTGATCTGGCCATCAGTCCACCAGCACTTTCTTCATCAGGTACAAACTACTAGTCGTTTCTAGCATGAGGATAAATAGGATCTCTCCTTGTTCCACCTGCTTCAGCTTAATCTGGGCTCTGCCCACTTAGCAGCTGAAAACAATGCCAGGCCATAAACCTTGTTTTTAGTCCATAGAGTCTCTTCTTGTTTCACCTAGCTTCCTCCTTGTTTAGTCCATAGAGACTCCCCTCATTTCACCTGACTTCACCTTGTTTTTAGTCCATAATCTGATAAGCTAATTGCCCACAGCCAAGATGATCTTCATGTCCTGGATTAAGAGACTGTATCAGAAACCCTTAGATATTTACTAAATCTAATTTATATTAATCTAACTCCCCTTACACTTATGCCTAATGATTTCTGGTCCGACAGTCAACAGAAATGGCTTCATGGTTATTTGAATCTACCTTTCCTTCTAGGTCATGAGGGAAACAAACAAACAACTCATCCATCCATCTATAGCCTTTTTGAGCCTTTGATATTAAGAGAAAAAGTAATTGTCTAAAGAATTTTTTTCTTCTAATTTTGTTTTCCAGGTCTTTTGTGTATAAACATGCTCTGTAGACTAAGTAAGATTAAAGGACTAACTTGTGAATGTAACCCTCATTCCTGGTCCTTTAGCTTCCATCCTCCCCTGCAACTGTAAAGCACTTACAAGCTTATCACTGCAGATAAATGGAAGAGTCCATGGAAGGTGTGAAAAAACAGTCTCTGCATCCCACCCATGACTAGGACCGCCCAGGGTGGGGTGGGATGGAGTGCTCGACTTTCCCTTCCTTCGAGCCCTTTGTATCATCTGAGATACATGATCTGAGATGTGATTTCAACATCCAAAGATGAACAGAAAGTGACATCGCAAGCTAAGGTGGCATCTCTTTCAGTGGTGAGTTGTCGTATTCGGTTTATGAGACAAATTAATTCAATTACCTGGTGCTGTGGCTTCATTCTCGGAGATTATTTGTTCACTGAGCTGGCTAAATTCTGCACTTCAAATTCGATACCTCATTTTCATCACCCAGGAGAGCAGAGATAGAGTTCAGCGCATGTTCTAAGGGTGGATTAAACCACCCTCCTCATCCAGTACAGGGCTTTGTGCACTGAACATTTGTTCAGCCGCTCTCTCTTGGTTCCCAGGAGGCAGCCACTTGCCTGGGTTCTCATGTATGTCTTTGTGAGTTGAACATGAATACAGGGATGCACCCCCTCATCTTTATTCTCATCTGAGGGAAAGAATCAAGGCTCTGGATGTCAAAGAGAGCACAGAGCAACCCTTCTTCTGACAAGTGGGCTGGTCTTGCTGCTGTGAGACCCTGGGCACTAACTAGCAATAGTGGTGTCAGGAGGCAGAATTCTCTGTCGCTCACTCCTCTTACTCCATATCCACCTCATTCTGTGCAGAGTGAGATGTTAGGATCTGCCAACTGGCTCCTCCATGTTAGAAATAGCTCAAAGACTCAGTTGAGAGGGCGGGGAAGTGCCAGTTGTGCAGGCCCATGTGAGTAGAATTTGCTGAAGGAGGCAAAGACAGGAGTGTCCCGAAAGAGGTGAGAAGTGTCATTTTAGAACAAGAGAAAGCTTAGAGTGTCTCATGTAGTCCCATTGGGAGGCATGAGCCCTGGGTCCCTGGCTTCTGGCTTGCACCAGTCCAACCACTTAGCATCTTGAATACTCTCAGTGATATGACTGTTCCTGCCCACGCTCCCCTCAGCAGCTGTAAATTCCACTGTGTTCCTGAGGCTTTCTGGGGTATGTTTTTATTTTTTGTTTATTTGTTTTTGCTATTTCTCTCTGGAAATCTGTCAACAGTGACTTTTGCTCAGCCATGTTCTGTGTTCCTGCTTGTATGCCAGAGGTGCGTCTTCCTCCCACACCTTTAATTTAGAGGCTCCAGCCCTCCTCAAGCTTTGAATTTAACCAGTTATATATGACTCTGGTACAGTGTGGCTTTGGCCCCCTTCCACCCATTTAGACACTTTTGATTGCCACGACTGGGAACTGCTGCTGGTGTGGAGGCCATGGATGCTTCCCAACACCCTCCGGAGCACAGGGCAGTTCTCACAAGCATTATCATCCCCCATTGTCAGTGGTGCTGAGGATGAGAAACTCTATTCTTTGCACAGTAAGTCATAGTTTGGCATTGGGGGGGGGCGCCAGAGTGCATGGCATCTTAAGCATGGGGTGTCTGCAGTGCTCAGCTCAGAGCTGAGCCATAGTGAGATTGTAGTGATGTTCCCAATTATGAGGACTCAGTAGCTGTCTCTATGACCTGCAGGCACACGTGGGACTCAGCCTGATTGACTGGTCCTGCAAGGTGGGCATGGAATAATCCTTTGGAACTGATTCCTTCACTGTCTGTGGAAACAGCTGTTTGTTATTTTTCCTTCAGAGTTGTTTTTTGTTTTGTACTGAAGGTGTTGACTCTACCCGTCAATGAAGCCAAGAGCCAAGAGGTCTTACTGTGGAACTTTTTTTTGTCATTATCAGCAGTGTTCTTTCTTCCCAGCACTAAGAAAACTGCCAGGAGCTATAGTTTAATAAGAGACTGACATGAGCTCTTTGTTTTTTTGACCTAAAGTTTTTCTCTGAGTATAGAGTGCTTGGGCTCTGAGAGGGTCTTATGCTTTCTGGAAAAGATGAAGGCAGATTGTCTGTAGGTAGGATGAGGGGATAAGAAAAAAAAGTTGAGGAGATCCAGTTTTTCAGTTGTTTGGAGCTTGGCTTAAGATGGTATGGAGGAGTTGAAGGGTGCAGAGAAGGCGCAAAGCTAGTGAGGGCTTTAAGAGATAGCTGCAGAATGGGAGAAAGTCCTTGCCAACTATACATCTGACAGGATTAATGTCTAGAACCTATGGAGAAGTCAAAACATCAAATACACCTTAAATAAACAATAAATGGGTTAAATAATTGAATAAATAGTTCTTAAATGAAGAAATATAAATGACTAAAGTTATTTGAAAAAATTGTTCCATATCCTCATCCATCAGGAGAATGCAGACTGAAACAGCTTTGAGGTCTTATCTCAGCCCAGTCAGGGTGTTCATCACCAAGAAAACCTACAACAAATGTTGGTGAGGGTATGGGAAGACTTTCCTTCACATTGTGTGATGACATCTTCATATCCCTGTGCTTCCAGTTGTTAATTCTGTACCAGCAGAGAGCTAAGTGTTGGCAGGATTTTGGTATTGTCATTTCTATAGCCCATCACCTGCATTCTATTTGTAAATACTTGTCCTTCCACACCTGCTAGGCTACTTGAAGGTCAGACAGCCCTCTATGCCTAGAGGCAATCTAAGAGACATGTCAGGTGTTGTCTTGCTGCAGATTGGTTGTAATAAAGAGCTGATAACCAATAGCTGGGGCAGGAAGTACAAGGGCAGAACTTCCGGGCAGAGAGAGTGACATGGGGAGACTGAGGCAGAAGCGGGATAATTAAGAACATGGAAGGGAACTAACATGGACCAGAGCGTAGACAGAGGTAAAGAGCGTGGTGGGTGGCCATGTTAGTTTAAATAGTAAGGTTAGTTTAGATATTGGTTGGGAAAGTACCCAGCAAAAGACCTAAGCTTTAAACTAACTATATTAGAAGTCTCAATGCCTTACTTATACCACAGCTGGGTCCGAGGAAGTCCTGCAATAATAGAGGAATCTTTATCTACTGTTGATGGAAATATATTCTGGTGAAGCCACTATGAAAACCAGTGTGGATGTTTCTGCAAAAGCTGAAAACACATTCACATATGACCTAGTTCTTCACCACTCCTGGGTCTACACCCAAGGGATTCAGAGTCAGCACACCACAGAGATATTTGCAAGCCCATGGTTATTGGTGTTCTCTTCACAAAAGCTAAGATATGGAACCAGCCTAAAGTCCCATCAACAGCTGAATGGATAAAGAAATTGTGATACATGTCCATACTGGGATTTAATCTAGCCGTAAAGAAAAATGAAATGATGTCACAGGAGAGTGGGGAGAGCTGGAAATCACTGTGTTAAGTGAAATAAGCCAACTGAGGAACACAGATCTTACATGCCCTTCCCCCATCTTAAAGACCAGCTCTCATGAGTCCCACAAGGGCCTCAGCCTAAGTAGCTGAGAATTGTCTTGAATTTCTGATTCTTCTGTCTTTACTGCCCCAGTGTTGAAATTACCTTACCTGATTATGCAGTGTTCAGGAGAAGAATCTAGGACCTCATGCTTGCTGGATGAGCACTCTACCAATGAAGTTACACCCCTAGCATCCCAGCCCCTTATCTTTTAGCTTTTGTCACTCTTACCCTCAGCTTCCAAGTCCCTGGCAATCACTAATCTGACTTCATGGACTATCTTATTCTGGACAGTTCATTTAAGTGGGACCATAAGACATGGTGGCTTTTGTGACTGGTGGCTTCTGCTCAGCATGTTCAGGATCTGTCATGCTCTGGCACACATCATTTTCTTCCTTTTACAGACAAACAGCATCCCATTGAATGGACTAAGCATGTTCTGATCATCTGACTCATCAACACGAAACACTGTGTCCCATGTGCCCAACAGATGTTGCTTAGATACATCTGTTCATTCAATCTGTATTTACTGATGACCTACTGTGATTCCTGTGTTGTCCTAGGGTTGGGAGCATTGCAGTGAACAAAACAAAGCTTCTGTTCTGGAGCTTGTGGCATAATGAGAAGGACAGACAGGACACAGATGAATTCGTGCGTGTGTGCATGTGTGTGTGTGTGTGTGTGTGTGTGTGTGTAATTCTAAGAGCTACAAGAGAACCATACAGTAAGGTAAGGATGAAGACCTTGGAAGCCTCATGATTTTACGTATGACCACAGGTTAACTTCTCTTGTATCATCCCAGATTTTAATATAAGAATGAAGCAGCAGTGGTTGGTTCCAGGAAAGAAGGTGATCCATAATTACTGTTTAGGAATTAGCTTTATTGGTAGAAAGGGCCTCAAAAACATGGTTGGCATTGAGGTGGAAGGGCATTGGAAAGGAAGACAGTGTATTAGAAACTATATCAGAACTTTAAAGGGAAAGAAAGGATGGGGGCAGAGAGATTGTTCTGTGGATAAAGGCTTGCTGCCAAGCCCAATGATCCTAGTTTATTTAGTTCCTGCATCCCACATGGTAGAAGGAGGGAACCAAAATTATCCTCTGCATGTATGCTGTGCCAAGCACATGTGCACACACAGACACTGAATCATTTACACACACATACACTCACACATTCACACACGCACACACACACACACAGAGAGAGAGAAAAACAGAGACAGAGAGACAGAGAGAGAGAGAAACAGAGAGAGAGAGAGACAGAGAGAGAGAGAGAGAGAGAGAGACAGAGTAAATAAATGTAAAAAATTCTTTTAATGGGAAAGAGAGGCTTCCTTATGAGACCCAGGTGGGATAGCTTAAAGCATGGTTTGGGATTGAGGGCAGAGTGGACAGGATGGCAGGATGGAGGCCCACAGGAATCTTCAGAGAAATCTCATGAACAAAGGAAACACCCACATTTTGTAACATTTGTGGAGCAGGAAGGAAGTTTTATACCATATGATTTAATTTAGGACAGTCTCCGTGATGAAGAACATGGGGGAAGCAGGTACACAATGTAGGAGTTGTTAGGCCACAGCAGGCCTTGGGATCTGGCCTCACAGAGCCACCTGCATCTTAAAGGGCCCGGCCATGTGCTAGCACCAGATTCCAGTGCTTCCCAGAGAAGTGGGGGCGGAGCCTGGAGAGAACCCAGATGTGAGAAGTGTCTAGTGCTGATATAGAGCGACAGGGTCCATGTTTCTCTGTGAATCCCACAACTGCAGCTGTCCCTAGAGAAGGGTTGTGTCTTCTTTCTCTCCCTGCATGCTGCAGTCTATATCACACTGGTGTCCGAAGCTGTAACTAACACCAACAGGAAGCTCACGGTCATTTTGCTAGGTTTTGTTTTTGTGACCGTCACACATTCCCCCTTTTACCTGAGGATTTCCTTTCTATCATCACTCAACCCAGCCCAGTGCTTGCAGGACCAGAGGGTCCCTGGTGCTGGAGGAGGCTCTGCTCTGTGTGCTGTGGAACAGCTGCTTCAGTGTCTTGCAGAATGCTTGGTTTCTTTAGTTCCCCTTTAGTGGTGAAGTTGATCTGATCCTCTGCTTTTTAAGAATCAGAGTGGGGAGTGCAGAAGAGAAGGCTCAGCTCTTGGGGTCGCCTGCTGCTTTTGCAGAATACCTGGCTTTGGTTCCCAGCATTTGGCTCCCACCTACATTAGGTGGCTCACAATCCTCTATAACTTCAGTTCCAGAGGATCAGACCCCTCCTTCTGCCTTCTACAGGCACCCGCATGTATGTAGTATACATTCTCTCTTTCTCCTCTATGTGCAGAATTATAGGTCTAAGATAATTAGAAGTGGGAGATTGAATTCTACCTAGAAGAAAAAAAACCCTTCATCATTTTCATGAAACTGCCTTTTCCATCTGAATATTTAAAGCTGAATCCTCTGAGTCTTGGTTCTGTAGCCAGATCTTTATACTTTATGACTTGGGGGAAGGTGACACCTGACACTTGGTGCCACTAATGAGACCTCCTCTACTCTGCAGGTCAGATCAGAGGCTTTGCTCTGAGGTCTGAGGCCCAGGTGGAGAGGCCTCCTGCTCTCACCTTGGAAGCAGTCCATGGATTGGGGGGGGGGGGGGGGGGGAGAGGCTAAACAGTGATTGAGACAATTTATTCTTCCAAGTAAAAGCTGTTCACTGCCTTGGGGAGAAATGTAGAAGCTCATGGAAAACCTAGCATCCAAGGTTGTAGGAACATTTTCTCTTTAATAAAATGGTTAGAGTCTTTGGTTGGGAAAACCAGATTGTGATTGAGGATGGCATTCAGAATGAACGAAAAGGAATATATAAAGGTAAGAATCTGTTTACTAAATTTGCATAGTAGACAATCTTTATTGGGGGCTTAGTTTTATTTCAATAAAAGTATTAGTCTGGTGGTGTGTGCCTTTAATACCAGCACTCAGGAGGCAGAGGTAGGCAGATCTCTGAGTTCGAGGCCAGCCTGGTCTACAGAGCAAGTTCCAGAACATCCAGGGGTATACAGAGAAACCTGTCTTAAAAAACCAAAAACCAAAAACCAAACCAAACCAAACCAAACAAAAAACCCCAAACCAACCAACCAAGCAAACCCCCCCCCCCCCCCGCCAAACCCAACAAAACAAACAGAGAAAACCCCAAAATATCCAAAAGTAATGCATAGGAGATAGATGTGATAGCGTAGAACTGTACTTCCAGTATTTGGGAGGTTGAGACAGGAGGATTGTAAGTTTGAGGCTGGCCTGGTGTCTGGGCTCCATAGTGAGAACTTGTATTAAAAAAAAAAATAAACCAAAACCAAAACCAACCCTTAAAATTGCATAGGTTACACATATTCATTAAAAAAAAAAAAATCCGAACAGTGCAACAAAGGGTAAACATGAAGCAAATTTCCCCCCCTCACTTCCAACTCCAAATTCTCTCAAAAGGCAGTGTGGGGGTCCATTTTGTTCCAAGGACATATTCTGTGTGTGTGTTTATACATTTGTGTTCATGTGGAGGTCTGAGGACAATCACTGTTCCTCATGTTGTCGTTTTGTTTTGTTTGTGACAGGTCTCTTACTGGCCTGAGGCTTGCAAAGTGAGCGTAGGCTGTCTGGCTAGCATGCCCCAGGGACTGTCTGCCTCCATAGGGCTGGGAGGGATAACAAGTGTACACCATTCCACTTGAAGATTTTTTTTCCCAATGGGGTTCTAGAGCTTGACTCAAGTCCTCATTCCTTCAAGGAAGCACTTTATTGAAATGCTTTTATATGACAGGCTATATCCACAGACTACTTGGCTGCAGTAATATTTGATAAAAGTGTTTCTCAGCATTGTAGCACTTTCTCAGTGGTCATCTGTAAACAGCAGTCAAGCTAGGATTCATGCTCTGCTCTAGCCTGGTGTGATGGCTATTCTTGGTTGTCAACTTGACTGCAGTGAACGATAATCCAGAATTGGAGGGTACTCCTGTGAGAGATTTTTTTTTTTTTTTTGCTTTGTTTGAAGTGGGTGAATCCACTTCTAGTCCAGAAGACACACAAGATCTTGAGGTGGGAAGACATACCTTTAACCTGGGCCACATCTTCTGCTAGAAGCCTATATAAGGATGTGGAAGAAGGACGCTTTCATTCTTGCCTGCTTGCCTTCACCTTGCTGGTACATCCATTTCTTCAGTAGCATCCCTACTTCTTTGGGATTCTGGTGTATACTGAAGTCCAGAGGAGAAATCCAGCCTTTTGAACTGAGCAACTACTGGATCCTTGGCCTTTTTATTCACAGCTAGCCACTGCTGGGCTAGCTGAACTGCAGCCTGTAAGTCATTCAGTAAATCCCCTTTATCTATCTATATATGGAGATTCATTTTATAAATTCTCTTACTCCAGAGAACCCTGAAAATTATACCTGTCTTTCCTCTTCTCTTAGGGTTGTTCACTTAGTAGCCATTCTGATTATCAGGTCAACTGTTGTAATGGTGGTGTCATTTTTTAAAAAAGATTTATTTATTTATTTTATGTATATGAGCGCTCTGTTTTCATGCACACCAGAAGAGGGAATCAGATTCTGTTACAGATGGTTGTGAGCCACCTTATGGTTGCTGGGAATTGAACTCAGGACCTCTGGAAGAGCAGTCAGTGCTCTTAACCACTCAGCCGTCTATCTCTCCTGCCCCAGTGGTGATGCCATGGGGCTTCTGTTCAAATAATCAACACTTTATCCAGATGGGGCTCTTGGGTCATTGTCAGTCTCTTCATCAGATATGTAGTTATTGGATGATGACACATCATCACTTCTAGAAAGGATATTGTAACTCTAGCTGCTCCTCCTTCTCTCTGGTGTTTACTGAAAATACTTATGGTGGCTAAGAAGGAGAGAGAGAGAGAGAGAGAGAGAGAGAGAGAGAGAGAGAGAGAGAAGGAGGAGGAGGAGGAGGAGGAGGAGGAGGAGGAGGAGGAGGAGGAGAAGGAGGAGAAAGACAGGAGATATAGTTATGATGTTGTTTCCAGGAACATGTCTCCAATGACCCAACTTTCTGTTAAAGTCTCCAGCACCCCTCAGTGCCACAGGCTAAATACCACCCCTTTAATATACGGGGCGTAAGAGGACACTTAAGATCCAAAGTCAGCTTGGTGTGGTGGAGCTCACCTGTAATCCTAGCACTTAGCAGGGTGAGGTTGGAGAAATTCAAATTCAAGGCCAACCTAGATACCCTGTCAAACAACAAACAGAAAAACAAACAAACCCAAATGAATACTCCCTTCCCAAATTAAAATGATAGCACTTCTAGGACTTTTGAGGTGGTTTAAGCATTTTTCCTTCTGAGTGCAATTGATGATTTATTGGCAAAATTGTATGTAGGTAGCAGTTAATTAAATACAAAGATTAGGTTGGTCTCTTAGGAAGGTTTTGGGTGTGTTATTTCACACTTTTAAAAGTCGCATTTGTTTAAGGATGAGTCTTTTTAAATTTGAGTTTCTCCAACCTCACCCTGCTAAAAAAGACTTTTTGTGCTAAAAACCAGTCTTTTTGGAAATGATAGATGCAAAAAAAAAAAAAAAAAAACGTGCTGTGAAACTTGACCCATCTTTGTGCATTGTAGAAGGAAAATATGACTTACCCCCATGGGGTCAATATATTACAAAATTTTCAAAGGCCTTCTGGCAAGGAAGATATAAGATTTGGGCCTGGAATATTAACAGCTTCAATAAGTTAAGAGTTTAATGAGGTAAAATGCAGACTTCACTTGATGTTGCTAATTAATTAAGCATTGGTTTGTTCAGTGAACTTAGGTATTGCAAAGTCAAGATTTCCTTCTGTATAAATCCAGATAAAGCTTGATCATCTTGCCCCTAATTTATCTAAAAGCAAAGTACAGAATATTAATGGTATGCCAGTTGCTAATGAAGTACAAGAGTTATGCACATATAGTTAACTGTTTAGATTGGTTTGGCAGGGTAGAATGACACCAAATTAATCCCAGTGTGTTCTGTACAGAAATAATCAATAAATTGGCCAGATGGTGGTGGCACATACCTTTAATCCTAGCACTTAGGAGTCAGAGACAAGCAGATCTTTGAATTTGAGGCCAGCCTAGTTTATAGAGTGAGTTCCAGGATAGCCAAGGCTACACAGGAAACCCTTTCTTGAAAAAAACAAAACAACAACAAAAAAAATCAATAAGTTGAAGATATACTTTATGTGATGAGAAATGAGCTAACAATTCCCTATAAACAGAAGCAAATTATAATAAATAAGAAAGGTCTACAGTGCAATTGTAGATTATAAACTATATTTATTCATAATTACTAACACCTACCACCCCACCAACCCTACAAACTTTAGAAGGATTCCAATCCTCAAGCGCAGGTCCTTTAGGGCAACTGGTCAGCAGTCTGTCTGCGGGGACACCGCAATAGCAGTTGTTCAGTGGTCAGTTGTGCCAGCATGGGCTGGAGGCCTCCTAAGTGTGAGGCTTCCTAAGTGAGCCAAGACTGTAGTCCTTGGTGTCGTGGCCTTGCCAGGGCCTCCTCTGTTCGTCAGGGGCTTGCCACACCCTCATGGGACAAGCTGCACTCCCACCTGTTTTTGCTGCTTCTTATAGTCCATTTGCTGTGGCCTCACAGCACTCACACCTCACACTTCACTCACTCATTTGGTGGCTGCAGGCCCTTGGACAGACATAGCCTCAGGCTGCTCTGCTCACTGTGAAGTTGGCCACGGGTCTCCTCAGCTTCCAGTTCTCATGAACTTTCTCTGAGCAGGTACTATGCCATGCCTCTTGTGCCAGCTTGAGCTTACTTGTGACAGGAGCCCCTTTCCATGGCCTTTTCTCCGCCTCCACCTCCTGTCTCCTTGGCTCATCTCAGTTTATGTACTGAAGTGCCTGACCACCTGATTCTTACTACCTCAGGGCTGGTGCAGCCTAGTGGCTGGGTAACACATCTCTGCTTGAAGTTCAGACTTTTCTGTCAGGAGGGCCTCAGCACCAACAATTGGCGCACATCCACCTTTCATTTCAGTCTCTCGCACCCTTTTTAAGACTCTGCTGCCACACCCTTAAGTAGGGATCTGCTTTTGAAGTCCCTGGTGGGTCTCATGGTGTCTTGAGGTTTCTTGTAGTCCCTGGCCATCCCCTTCTGCAGGGCACTGTTCTCTGAGGCTCTCCAATGCATGGCTTTCCAACTGGGCTCTACCCAACTTCAGATCTGCCCAACTTTGGCTGCTATCTTTCTAGCTATCTTTCAAATGTGGCGGTGTCCAGCAGCTGAGCAGTGGTGAGAAGCAATGCCAATCCAAAAGCTCTTTATGGTTTCCCTGGCTTTCCTTTTTAATACGCTGTTGTCCAGGACCACATGTGCTGCCAGATGCCAGGCTGATTCAGTAGAAATCTACACTACAGGGATTGGGTATTGGCACATCTTTGTTTCATTGCAGTAGATTAAACAAATATTTTTGTTTGTTTTGAAATATGTAATGTTACTGTAGACACATCTTTGTTGTTCCAAAACCTTTCCCTGTATTAGGGATTGAACTAAAGTTCTCTTAAATGGTCTTAAAAGGGAAGTCTTCTGATACTGAGCTATACTCTAAGTTCTTGCTGCCTTAGTTTTGACTGACATAATAATTATAAGCACATATGCATGGAGGAAGTACAGTAATTAAATATATAAGTATATATATTATATAATTAACAAGTAAAAACCATTAGCAGATTCACCACCTTAAATTTGTATCATTTCTTCATACTGAGAACATTAAAAATCCTCTCTAGCTCTTTTGAAACATGTACTGGGCCATTTGTAGCTGTGTTACAGAGCAAATTATTTCATCTAACTGTACCTGTACCCATTGACCAGCCTCTGTCTCATGTCTACTCCACTCTCCAGCCTCATAACTACCATTTCACCCTCAGCTCCTAGAAGGTGACCTTTTCGAGCCTTCAAATATGAGAGATCATATAGTAATTTATATTCAAGATTATTTATATCTACCCAACATGATTTTCCTTGGATTATGAAAATGTTTTGTGAAGTTATTCTTCGACTATATAAAATAAAGATTAAGCCAAGATAAGGGAGAAAAACTAGTAACAAATGATAAAAAATCTGAGAATGCATTTTTTTCAGTTTTAAGACTTTAAAAAATTAAAAATACAGAGTTTTATTAAAAGAAAATGTTATGTGGATTCTAAATGTTACATATTAGAATGTTCTATCTATATAAAGACAGTAAACATGTACCAAAGAGCAGCTTTCTCTAAAATAGGCAAGGCTAAAGGAGTGTTGTCACCTACTTGAATTCTCGTTATTTACCTGACTGGCTTCTGCTGGTACTTGTTGCATCCGTGAATCTGATGACATTCCCCATTTCTTCAACATGTCACCTGTCCTTGTCCACCAGATTCGTTTGCGCATGTATCACAGAATTCACATCATTGTGTTTACAGCTTATTCACATTGTTTGGCTGCTAGGGAACAGAGCATTCTAATAATCCAAGGAATGGCTCTGACAGGGTCCGTGGCATCTGATGCCACTGAGATAGGCATCCACTGAGTTCAATAAAGCCAGCCCTCTACTCAAATCAAGAAAAACTTAACTATTTGTTCAAGAAATCATAGTCATGCTCCAGAATCACATAGATTTATTGGCAACAGTCATCCTCCAAAATCCCAGAGGATTAGACTTGATTATCACCAAAAGGAAGGACATATACATGGTTTTAAAATTAATGCTGTTTTTATCCTAAACAGAAATAGTGTGAGAAAATGCCAAAAGGTTATTAGAAAGGATTAATGCTAGAGACAGAATGAAAGCCAATGGAGCACAGTGCAGATGATACACCAGGGGTACCAGCCTATTCATGTAAGATGGATTCATAGGGTGTTATGAAGGTGAAGAAGAGGGAATGAGGTAGAAAAAGGTAAACAGGACCAATTATTAGATATGGGTTCATTGATCTATTTAGTGATTTATTCAGAGCACTCTGTGTACTGCCTGTTTGCCAAGCATGACTTCACATGCTACTTCCTGTGTGTCTATCTATCCTCCTGACTTCCTCTCACTCTCTCTGTTTTTTTCCCATGTTCTTTTCCTGTCAACTGGTTGCTTGCTTTATCTCTTGACCTATTGGTGTGGGTGACCAAGAAGCCTATTGTAGGAGATTGGCAGCTTATGTCTCCTGGTAAAAAGACCTGAGACCTTGGGCGGCCCTTATGCCCATAAAGTAAATACACCAAGACTTTCTAATTTCAGTGCTTAGGCCATAGCTGGGCAGACTCTCAACTAGCTCACCAAAGTTAACCTGACCACCTAGTCCCAACCAGCCACATGGCTAACTGTACCTTCCAAGCCTACAGAGACATCTGTCTCCTCTCGTGTCTCCTGGTGAAAGGACTTTCCTCTCTTTCGTCTTCCCAGAGTTCCTTTCTCTCTCCCAGGAAATCCTGCCTTCTGGTTCCCCTTCTGCCCTGCAATAGGCCATCAGCCTTTTTATTAAAGCCAATCAGAGAATGCCTCAGGTAGGGCAGTAACCAGATCTCAGGGCACTGAAATCAGCATCTGAAAACCATGCACAAGACCCTTCTTCAACAACCTGTGGTTGACCTTATTTAATCCTGTTTACAGAAAGCTCTTGGATTAAAAGTGTGTGCTAGGGCTGAGCTATACCGCACCTAGAAACAGGTTTTTCCAAGACACAATCTTGGAGTTCACAGTGTGTCCAAACACCTGCAACACTCATTGGTGTCTGAGTGCTTGTTCCAGAAAGATTCCTGAAACAATGGAATAGTTTTGAGGGAGGGAGAAAAATGATGTTATAATCTCAAAGATAAAAGAAAAAATGAAAAAAAGTAACAGTTGTACATAAATGTGTTGAAATGGAATAAGAGAATACTCATTTTGTGACATCAGAATAACTTTGAGATGCAAAAGCACAGACAAAAATTAAAAAGAACAAAATGGCCAAGAAATAATTTAGTGATCAAACACATAAACACCTTAATACACTGCCAAATGTGTCCTGTACATTTTCAGGTGTATATCTTTTTCATTTTACATAATAAAAAAAAACCCTTCCTTTGAAAAGGAAGACAAATTTAATCTTAATTTTGTATCAATATACAAAGATCAATACCGATGTAGCCCTATACAATCTTAAATTTGCATTAATATACAATGATCAATACCAATTTAGCCAAATATAATATTAATTTTGTATCAGTATACAAAGGTATAAAGCTATATTCAATAATCTGTCCTTTTTTCTTGTTCTTTCCTATACTATGTCTATGTCCCATTTTTCTCAAGTCTGTTCACTCCTATATAGGAGAGAAAGGAGGATACAGAAAAGCAAAAGAGAGAAGTCCCTGGGTCTAACCTCCAAAACCCATTTAACAATACCATTTAACAGCTTGTAGTCTTTTCCCCTAAATAACAAAATTTTCTATTATCTATCAAGTAACCAAAGGGGGAGAACACCCTCCCCACCTTCTGGGGATGGGACGTTGTTCTCTTAAAATGACTTCCTGCTGATTTGGGACGTAGTAAACCTGTTTGGGGCCCAAATAAGAATGGAAAAATGGTTAAAAATGTTAATAGAATCATTTGATGTTCAGTCCCTTTGTGCTCAGCTATTTAGATG
>CAJQZJ010036512.1:5323-18502 GCA_907164525.1 Lophiomys imhausi
GAGGAAGGGGGAGGGGGAAGAGGGAGGGAGGGGAGGGGGGAGAGGGGAAGGGGGGAGGAGGGAGGGAGGGAAGTAGGGGAGGGAAGGAGATGGAGAGAAGGAGGGGGAGGAGGAGGGAGGGAAGGAGAGGGGGAGAAGTAGGGGAGGGAAGGAGAGGGAGAGGAGGAGGGGGGAGGGAGGGAGGAAGAAAGAGAGAGAAAGAGATTTCTTACCAGAGTTCCAAATATCTACCTAAAAGTCTTTAAAAATGCAACAGCATTTTTCCTTTCAAGCAGATTTCAGTGTCTAGAGTTCCAGGTCAATTGTCTGCTAAATCATATTCTGAAGTTAAAAAAAAAATCAATGGAAAAGTAAAAGTTTAAAGGAGAAGAGTTCTAAACAAAAGCAGGTTTCCTAGAGGCGAGCTGATTTCTGACCGCTAGACCGATGACAAGGCCAAAAGACTAAATAGCAATTCGAATGAGAGAACTACAGGAACCCTGTTTCATTTATGAATCATACTTGGATTTAACAGCTCAGAGAAAGAATGCTTTCAAAATAGGAGGTATTTAAAATGTCAAGAATGTGCATTAAACAATTTGCCTTTGTGACTTTCTAAAGCATGAACACTACAGAAGGGCAGGAGAAGAACTGCTCTGGGGACAATGCTCACTCAAGTTCACGGAGGGGAGGAAAGTTAACTGGAGGGTAAGTGCAGAGCATGAGCTGTGTGGTCTGCAGCCTTGTGAAAAGCAGAGTTTTTGCAAGAGCAAAATGAAAAGAAACACCACTAAGTAAATTACAAATAATAATTCCAAAAAGACTAAGTATGCTAAGAGGTCAATTAAAGAAGGAAGCGGTTGTTTCAGCTTAAATAAGCTTAAAACAGCCTTTGGATTTTTAGAGTATTTAATTATGTGCTTCTGATGCTAAAAAATCCTTTCTCAATGCTACAGTTTTTCAGCTTATCAACCAATGATAGGGCTGTAATGATTATAGCACATATATTAGAACTTCTACTGTGTGCAACTGAATAATTACAACAAAGGGTGCATTTATATGTACCGCATACGTTGGCTGTACACAGTGCCCACATGTTCCACATCCTTAGATGCAATCAATCCCATAGTGAAAATACCCAAGAGGGGAGGGGGACAACACTGCACCTGTACCCAAGATATTAAAGGCTTAGATTTTTCCTTGCCATAATTCCTAAAACAATACAACACACAATTATTTGTACAGCATTTCCACTGTATTAAACATTTTAAATAATTGAGATAAAAAAGCAAACAGAAGACTGGTCTGCTTACTATTACAAAACTGGTCTGGTATGTAAGCAAATAGTAAGGAGTTTTATACAAAGGACTTGTACATCTTGGCTGTGGATCCTGAACCCAATCTTCCACAGACACTGAAGAATGAATGTATGCACACATATGCACAAATGCTTAGTATAATGATCCTATTCTGGAAACTTGAAAGCAAGACGAGAAAATCTGAGTAGTTGAAAGTAACTTTTATTATCACCTATATTTACTTTCTGCATGAGAGACCATACATTTCTTAAATTGGATGGTTAAGACCTAGGAAAATAACAACTCACTGTGAATCTAGAAACATGCACATACAATGCCTTCAAAAGGAAAGCGGTATTCAGACATTCTACCCAAAGGTTACGGCTAACCAGCCATAATAAAAACCCTTGAGATGATCTGTTGGCTTATCCTGGTAATTATCTCCAAAGGAACAGAGACATTTTCATACTGAGGCAGAGTTGCTGAAAGCAAGGACTAGGGCAGGAAACAAAATCAGAAATTCAGTCTTCCTGAGATTGTACAGTGGAGTAGGTGGTTAGCAGTTTCTTTCTCACTTTCCAAATGGGATCTCAAGTATTTTGGTTCAGGGGAAAAAAACAAAACAAAACAAAACAAAAAACTAGCTTTGTCCTCAACTCTACCTTCAAATGCTAATACTGAAATAAAGGCCATCCAGGCTGGGGAGATGTCACAGTGGTTAATACACTTTCTGTCCAAGCAATTCCAAGACCACATGTAAATGTCATGTGGCCACAGTGGCCAACCTGTAATTCCAGCAGTCAGAAGGAGACAGGGGGTCCCAGGAGCAAGATGGCTTAGAGAGACTTAACTGTCAGGAGCTCTCTGGGCTCAGTTGACACTGCCTTTAATGAACAGGGTGGGCAGTGACCGGGAAGACTTCCACCTTCAACCTCAGGTCTCCTACATTACACAAACACACCTGCACACACACAAACACACATACATACATGTAATACACCACACACATATACATAAGACAATAAAGGCCACCCATAAACCACTCACAAAGCTGGAGAGAAAGGGATAATAGCTGTCATTACACTGAGTGCTTCCTTAGAGCCACAGCATTAAATGCTTCACATAGGCTCATGTAAGTCTCAAAATAATTAAACAAAGGACATAATAGCAAGTTAAATACTTAGGTGTTACCTACAAAGAACTAGTTAGGATGTGCCTGGTCTGCTTCCACAGTTGTGCTCAGAGTTCATTATCTGGGAATATCTGGGCAGAACAGTGTCATTTTTCTTGATTATTTATCCAGAGTCATTTTTAACCTTAGAAACTTCAACAAAGATGTTTCATCAACACTGACAGTTCCCATAAAGAACTATTGTGGACAGAAAATTCTTAAGTAACCTAGTGCTTAAAAACTCAAACCAATAAAAGTATAATACTACACTATAGTACTGTAATAGTTTTAATTCTGATAAAAAGCAGATTTTCAAATTAATCCAGATGCCAATCTTACTTCCTTTAAAAACTGTTTCGAAATCTTGGACCTAGACCTTCACAACAATTTCTCTGATATATTATACAAAATTACATGTTATGCCCACACACTGCAATGATTTCTTAGGGGTAGTTAAAAAAATGGAATTCCATTTGATTCTAATTAAAGGAGAGATTTTTCAAAATGCTGTAGTTTAAAAAAAATTGTTTGGAGACTTATCACATAAAATACTTTAAGAAATATACAACCAAATTTCTCAGCTGTTCCTCACATCAATTTACTCAGTACAATCTCCAGCAGCGGCCTGGTACCCAAGTTATTTACATACTTTTTTAGTTATTCCCTTTTCACAGGACACAGAGTTCATTAACAACTGGTTATTACACTTTTATTTCATCACTATTTTTATTTGCCTTCCTCAATGGGTGAACCATCTGAAAATTGGTTTATATAGTAATCTATTCCCACAGTCTCTCATGTAAAAACATCAGTCCACCAACTGCATTCTTTACCAGGCTCTTCCATTTATCTCTACAGTCCCACACAATCACACAGTACCCAGATTATCAATAAATCAGTGTCTATGAGAATGCAGCCCCATCAACATAAATTCACTTAGTTATTGATATCAGACTACATGTAAAAGTAAGTGATTTTGGCACCAGCTAAAATTCAAGAAACCGTTGGTGAAGTAGAAGGAATGAGAAAACAAAAAACTGTCAGGTCATCTTAGAGTTTGTCAAATGCTCTTTATTTTAGGAAGGCAGAGTTTTAAAAGGTAGACATGATTGCAGGGAATGAAATTCTTTTTTGGGGGGTAGTGTGTAAGTGTGTGTGGGGGAACGACAAAGTTTCTCTTGAGTAGCCCTCCCGGCTATCCTGGAACTCACTCTATAGACCAGGCGGATCTTGAAATCAGGGATCTGCCTGCCTCTGCCTCTCAAGTGTTGGGATTAAAGATGTGGGCTAGTGGGCTATCATGTCCATCTTAGGGAATGAAATTCATAAAGGAAAGGAGACTCTTTAGAGAAACTTCAAATATGTTGTTCCATACTGGGCAGTGGTGGCACACATCTTTAATCTGACACTTGGGAGGCAGAGACAGGTCAAGACTAGCCTGGTCTACAAAGCAAGTTCTAGGACAGCCAGGGCTACAAAGAGAAACCCTGTCTTATAAGGAGAGAACTGACTACCATGAGCTGTCCTCTGATCTCCACATGCACACCACCCCCATATACAAATAAAATAAATTCTTGCAATGAAGGTTTGTTTGTTTGTCTATTTGTTTTTTAAGAAAAAGTATCTCTCCGCAGCCCTGGGTATCCTGGAACTCACTATGTAGACCAGGCTGGCCTCAAACTCACAGAGATCACCTGCACCTGCCTCCCATAATAAGGTGGTTTTTTTTTTTAAGTTAAGTGAGTTAATTTTTCCTTAATATTACTATTATCAATTTGGTATGTACTTATGTTCCTTGATTTTAATTTGTATTCAACATTTGAGCTCACTTTTTCTATCAGTTTTAAGTTTTTGAATACATACATAATTCAAACAAAAAACACAACTTTCCATTTCAGTAAAGGAGTGGCTTTACTCTCCACGGGCTAGGATGCATATTCCAGTTGGTGACATCTACACTTACAACATAAAAGTACACAGTATTTCTAATCAACTCTAAGACTGATGCTTGTGGCTACTGAAAAGACTATAGCTAAGAATCTTCAAGAGTCCTATTAATTTTAGCTAACACACAGCATATGTGTCAGATACTTTTGGGGTTATATATGCATGCATATTTTTAATACTCAGGCAGAGTTCTGAGCTATGTTTCCTAAGATCACATGTAAGGAATGGCTTGAGTAGAATCTGAGCCCAAGTTCCAGAGCCCAGCTTCTTGCAATGTACGTAATGAATGTGGGAGCCTTACTTTTTTTGGTAACAATAAAAGGTTTCTTTTGTTTTTCAAGACAGGGTTTCTCTGTGTAACAGTCCTGGCTGTCCTGGAACTTGCTTTGTAGACCAGGCTGGACTCAAACTCACAGAGATCCACGTGATCCGCCTGCCTCTGCCTCCTGAATGCTGGGATTAAAGGCGTGCGCCATCACCGCCAGGCAGTAAAAGGTTTCTGAAAATCCTGTAAACAAGAATCAATGCAAAATCAAACTAACAAAGCCGAGGTGTTTCTAGCTGTGCTGGCCTATTTGCCGCATGCACTCTTGGTTTTAAGCACTCTTGAATTTTGCACTGAATGCCATCTTTCCATGCATAGCAAAGAACACTGTCCGAGACACCCCAGCACAGGTTTGAGGCTCCTCTGTGTTGTGCACTGAGGTTTTTATTGCACACACAGACATTTCTGAACATCGTTGAAACAAAGACTTTTAGTGTTTTCCTGTTATCATTCTTCAGCATTTATCAAATTATCTTTGGGTTACATTGTGTCAGAATGTTTGATTTTAAAAACTGCTTGAGGGGCTGGAGAGATGGCTCAGCGGTTAAGAGCACTGGCTGCTCTTCCAGAGGTCATGAGTTCAATTCCCAGCAACCACATGGTGGCTCACAACCATCCATAATGAAATCTGGTGCCCTCTTCTGGCCTGTAGATATACCTGCAGACAGAACACTGTATACATAATAAATAAATCTTTAAAAACTGCTTGAGTTGCCGACTTCAGTTTCATTAAAGAAATATCATGAAATGAGTTTTGGACAGAATTGCCAACCACTCCTGAAATGGCCTTAAACCTACTTCTGCCATTTTGTACTATATATTTATGTGAAGTAGCATTCTCAGCACCAACAGTCATCAAATCAAAATACTGATCAACTGAAAAATGTTGATGCTGCTGTTTATCTTCCAGTAGGAGCTATTCAGCCAAGACTGAGTTCTTCATGTAAATTAAACAAGCACATCCATCTTATCAATATGTAAATTTGCTTTGTCTTTGTTATACAGTAAAATTCTATGTATATTAAAAAGTTCTTTTAAAATACATTTCTTGGGACTGGAAAGATGGGTCAGTGGTTACTGCTCTTGAAGAGGCCCCAAGCGTAGTTAGTGTCCAGCACCCTTTTTGGGCAGCCCACAATTGCCTGTAACTCCAGCTCCTGGGGATCTCACACCCTCTTCTGGCTTCTGTGGGTACTGTATTCATGTACACGTAGCCACATACAGACACAGACACACATATACACATAATTTTAAAAAAGAAATAAATCTTAGAATAAGTTTGACTAATTATAAGTCCATGTTTAATTTGCATACTTCTTCCATGCACCTTTTGTGATGCTTAACACTGTCTTCTTAACAGTACCTAGAATCACCTATAAGATAAACCTCTGGTCATATCTGTAAGTTTTAGATTGGGCTGACATCAGAAGACCCATCCTAAATGTGGGAAAAACCATTTCACAGGCAACGATCCCTGACTGAATAAAAAGGTGAGCTGAGAACTAGAGTCTCTCTCTCTCTCCTCTCCATCTGCCTGCAGATGTAATGTGAACAGATGCTTCATGTTCCTGGTGCCACACCTTCCCTACCATAATAGACTGAACCCTCAAAATGTAAGCCAAAACAAACTTTTCCTTTCCTAAGCTGCTTTTGTTAGGTATTTTGCTAAAATGATGAGGAAAAGTAACTAATACATTTACATATGTGAGGTCCAGGGGCAATAAGGTTCTAAGCATAAAATGATTAAAGAGCCCTGCCTCTAGACATTGCTATTTAAGTGTAAACTCGAGTAATCCACTGTCCCCCAATACAGTGTCTTGCTCTGAACCCCTAGCTGGCCTGAACTGTGCAGACCAGGGTAGCCTCTAAACTGTACTGCTCCTCCTTGCCCATGATCCCGAATGCTGGGATTACAGTGTCCTCTACTATGCCTTTCCCTTGCACTCCTAGCTGACCACGTACATGTTCTTCCTATAAACAGCTATCATAGAACATTAACCTTTTATGGTACAACTAAGAAATATACATCCTTAGGAAGTCACTGCATCAAACTTTACCATGATAAGCAACATTTTCAAAGATACTAGACAAACACGCACTGAATTTCATATTTGTGTATGCATGTATAAATATTAGTCCAAATCAACTATATAAGCCAGTAAGTTCAATTATATTTATTAAAAAGCCTTCCTTCATCCCATTCACATGACTGAAAAGTCAGAGAGACAGACAAGTCAGAATTCTATAGCAGCATGAGGAAAGGACAAGGACTTGTCAAAAAGCAAAGAGCTACAGAGTTTCTGGGATGTCTAAAAGAGAAGGAGGCTTACAGAAAGGGAGCTACTGCCCCTGTAGTCTGTATTAACATGAGCAAAAGATGGTCATTTTTATTACAGAAGTGAATGGGCTCTCCAAAAACACTCAGTAAAACCACCAGGTCAGAAAAACAGCAGCTGAGTTCAGGAGCAGGCTGTACATCAAGCCAGAGGGAACTGAGGACCGATACTGGGTATGAACTGCATGAAGTTAGATTGGGGACTTGCTGCAACTGCCCCTAAGAAGGCAGGGAACAGTGGGAGATGATGACAGGTAAGCAAAACGCTATTTTAGTTAACTTTGAGCTAAAACGGGACAAAAGTATTGTAAACCACCTCCAGAGGCCAAAAAAAAAAACCAAACAAACAAAGAAACAAACAAAGAGCACAGTAGGGGGAAATCCACAGTGTATCTACCATCTCTGATAACTGGGAAGGTATTCACATCAAGAACATTACATCTTAAGCACAAGTTGGTTCATTTAAAGCAGACATTGTACACCAAGTACCAGTGTGATCATAAATGGTTACAGGCGGATACTAGAAATAGTCCTCCCCACTTCCCAGTGCCATCTGACATACAAGGAGGGCTTGTCTTCTGATCCAAAATCCATTAAAGTCTTTTCTAGAGTGGAATTCTAAAAGGTGCCCAGTCTGCTGGTCCATAAGAGTCATTACAAGGCTGGAGAGATGGCTTGATGGAAAAAAGCACATACTGTTTTTGCAGAGGACCCAAGTTCGGAACGAGTACCCACGTTGGGTGGCTTATGACCACCCCTACCTCTAGGTCCAGAGGGACCTAGTGCCTCTGACCTTCACAGGCACCAGGACTCATGTGCACACACCCACAATACACATAATTAAAAATAAAATACTTTTTAAAAAGAGTTTGTTAAGAGCTGGGCAGTGGTGGCACATGCCTTTAATCCCAGCACTTGGGAGGCAGAGGCAGGAGGATCTCTATGAGTTCCAGGCCAGCCTGGTCTACAGAGTGAATTCCAATACAGCCAGGGCTGCATAGTGAGACACTGTCTGGAAAACAAAAACAAACCAAACCAACCCAAAACCTCAGTGAAATATATGTACCATGGAGAACAAATGTTTTTAAGCTCTGAAATCAAACAAGGGGATAAGAGGATAAACTGAAGACAAACAAGCTATCAATTTCCCCTATTCTTTTAAAAATGCTAAAAGTGATTCCTTTTTTTGGTTTATAAGAGTGAACATTGGATGCTCATGCCACTGCAAGACATGTGACTCACAAACCTTAGGATGTTGGCACATTACCTGTCTGACATTAGAAACAAAGAGGGGGATTAAAACATTGCATTGGTCAGGCGTGGTGGTGCAAGTCTTTGATCCCATCGCCCAGGAGGCAGAGGCAGACAGATCTCTGTGAGTTTAAGGCCAGCCTGGTCTACAAAGTGGGTCCAGGACAGCCAGGGATACACAGAGAAACCCTGTCTCAAAAAAACCTAAAAACAAAAACAAAAACAAAAACAACACTGCATTGTATTGTTTACAGAAATAAACAGCCACAGCATGACCTTAAGGGTTGGCTAGGAATCTAACTAGTATTGACCAAGATAACCTATCAGCCATGGGGCTTTCGTTTCATGCTGTTTCAAGTCGCTCTGCAAATGACTACAGGGCAGCTATATACATTTTCCAAGTGAAAATCAACCCATGTACCTAGAAAGAATTAGACTAGAGAGCATTGGATACACAACTATGGAATAACTCGATAGATACGGATGCATTATCTATATGAAACAATCTGACATTTTTGTATAAATGAGTTCAGAGATGGAGTGCTGAGCACCTCTTCTGAATCCTAGCCCCTTGGGTGTTCTTACTCTTCCTTCATACAGAATAAACTCCCCACTCACAGTCACACACTGTGTGACACCCCATTCCTAATTCTCCAACTCTGATTCAAAATCTTTGTGTCAACCATGTCACTTCCCTTTTTCCTGCCATCTCCAAGCTTAGGCTGAACACTACCTAATATATAAATAACACATCATACCCCTTTCTCAAAAGACTTTTAAAAAATTCTGTACTATAATAGATGGGTGTGGTGGCTCACACACCTGAAATCCCAGCACTGGACGAGCTGGGGAAAGAGAATACAGTGAGTTCAGGTCCAGCTTGGGCTATTATGTCACACTATTGTGTTAGACTTTGCCTCAAAAGAAAACGAAAACAGAAAAATCTATCCTAAAAATATATTGCAAGAAACACACAAATAACCACAACACAGACATGGCACCATGAGAAATGTGCAAGTTGTTAAGGTGAGATCGCTTTGGCTTTATAAAGATGTCAGTTGCAGAAGCTTGACAGATGGGCAGGATGCGGATAAAACGGACCAGAATGAGCATGAGGGCTTTGTAGGCTGAGAAAACATAAGCAAAACCTCTGAGATAAGAAGAGAGTTGTAGTGAGCACAGCAATGAAGAGCTCCATAGAGAGGGGACTAGGATGGGAAGGAAAGTGGAGCACCCTGACAACTGCTGAGTGACTTAGTTTTATGGGTTGCAGAAGGTGTACTTGTGGTGTCTCTTCAACCACACATGCAGCAGTAAAAGGTCAAGAGCAGCTCTGTGGCAAGTCACATAACTCTTCCATCTCTCTGCAGGGTGAATAACAGTACTTATATAAGGATATTGTGAGGATTAAATTAGTTAACACAGATAAAGCCCGGAAGAGTATCTGTCACAAAGTGCTATGTTAAGTATTTACTATGATATACTTGTACTTTGAAAAGATAAACTTAGCAGCAATGTGGAGAAATGGACTGGAATGGAAATTTACTCATGTGGTTCCACCTCGAAGGACAAGCACTGCAGAAGACCTCTTGATCTCAGTTATTTCTTGATCTCAATATTTCTCAGTTTTAAATGTATCTTGTGTTATGTTCAACCCGCACCTCCTTTCTGATTATCTGGTCTATTTTATCCTTGCAGAATACAAGTACTTCAAGGATAATTTTTTTTTTCATATGCTTAAATGTAATCCTTCTGAATAGGAGCTGGAGAGATGGCTCAATGGTTGAAAGCACCTGGTGTTCATGCAAAAGACCTGAGTTCAGTTCCCAGCACCCCATGGTGGCTCACTGCACTCCACAACTCCAGTTCTAGTGTATTTGGAGTCCTCCCTCTTCTGATAGCTGTAGGCACTAGCCATGTAAGTGGTGCACATATAAAGACGCAGGCAAAACATTCATATGTATCAAATAAATAAATCTAAAAAAAAAATTCAGGGCTGGAGATGGCTCAGTGATTAAGAGCACTGGCTGCTCTTTGAGGGGACCTGGGTTTGATTCTCAAACCCTTCAGGGCAGCTCACAGCCATCTGTAACTCCAGTTCCAGGGGATCCAAAACCCTCTTCTGCCCTCCATAAATACTAGGCACATATAAGGTGCGCAAATGTATAAGCAGGCAAAACACTCACACACACAATAAATGAAATATTTTAAAATTAAAAATACTTGTGAATTTTTAGTACAAGTTCCTTTTAAACCACAAACATTTCAATAGCCTTTGCTGTGAGAATGGAAATAAGTCCACTGATTCAGGGAGTACCCATGGGAACAACAAGGACATTCATGGTAAAATCTGGCCTTGCTTTATCAAAGAGATACCAATTTATAAAGGGAATGGTCAGATTTTTGATAATCTAAGAAGCCTTTGAGACTTGCCACTCCAGGTTAGTGAACTGTTTACCATAGTGATCTGAACCTGGTCTGTTTTTAAGAGAACTTCTTGAAAGTTGACCCAATGCTGCTACAAGGGAAACAATATCACACAAAGAGCTGGCATCAAACTGCTCTTCCACTGTTTTGTTTGACTCATCCAAGTGCACTTTTCTTTACTCTAGTTTAATCTCTGACTATAGGATGTGGTCCTCAGTTGAACAGATCTATATTAAAAGTCAGCAGCTGCCTTTCTGCTCAATATATACAGCAGCAAGTGTCAGAATGCCAAATGTGACATTTTATTTATAGCTGAGTCGCATAAAGAGCCACATAAAAAAAAGGTGCAGCCCATTTCTAATTAAAAATAAATCAATTAAAGCAGTAATTCAAAGAAACATCTGCCTTAAAACTGGACTAGAGTTGTATACTGGGACCTCACAGAAGCATATCACACAGGCTGGTTGGTGCTTACTCACAGACTTGCACACACGTAGTCTCTATTCTGTCAACTCTGAACCAGTCAGTCTCAGAGGAACATCCTATTCTGCTTGCTTGAGGACAAGCTGGCAAGCACTCAGTGTAATGTACAGTTATACGGTTAACAACAGAGCACACAGCAAGATCGGTATAGAACAGTACTGAAAAGTGACTCCCAGCCCGGCATGCCTTCTTTTTTAATTCAAGATTTATTATTTATTTATTTATTTTATACATCTTGATCACAGCCCCCTCTCTCCTCCACTCCTGGGCCTACCCTCCCACTCTCTTCCCCCTCTCCCTCCTTTTTGTCTTCTCAGGTGTGGGGGGCCCACACATATCAGCCCCCTCAGTTCATCATTCACATGAGGGCTAAGAGCTTCCTTGTGCTCTGGGGCCTGATATGGTACTTCTTCTTTTTTTTTTGGGGGGGTCTTCTTTATTAGACTACAATTATAACATGAAATTACCTCAATTTGTTGTTACAAAGTGGAATGGTTTCTGTAATTATTAAGCTTTTTAGGGGCTAGATGCTTAGCAAGACAAGGAAATTAAACGAAGTACTTAAACAAACAAACAAAGAATAGCACAAGTTTGAAAACAGTTTGATAACCAAAGCTTCATGAGCAGGTCAAGCTGTGTGAAGTTGACACCCACATGTGTGAGTGTGGACTGACACTACAATGCTGCCACTGTGTGACCTGAACTCCCAAGGAACAGAGGGGAGGGCATAAGGTCAGTATACAGAAAAAAATCCATGTACGTCCCTTAGGTTCTGATTTATAATGCAATAACAATTTCACAACAGCAACATTCCACTATATGCCCAATGTCCCTCATAGTGTTATGTACGATGTCCACAGGTTAAGTATATACAATGAAGTGAACTGTGGGGAAAATAAATTCACATTTGTATCACAAAAGCTATGGACAAACAAAAGAAGTTTCTAGAACTATCTCAGCCAGAGTGATGGCTACACTTGCAATCCCAGAATTTGGGAGGCACAAATAGAAGATCAGGAGTGTAAGGTCATCCTCAGCCTGGAATATGGAATACATGAGACTCTTCCTTAAAAAAAAAAAAAAAAAGCCTGCAATTTGTCTAAAAACAATGACATGGCATGGCTAATAGTGACAATGGGATGCAACTACACATTGCTCTGTTCCAAACCTGTGTGCCCTTCCTGCAACGCTTGGCTGCTCCTCACTTAGAAAACTCTTCACTGTCTTCCAGATACACACAAACCCAAGGCGCTCTTGGTTTGGGTACTTACATGTGTCCCATTAAGTTTCTATTGCCACTATACCCACTGTGAAATCCTTCTTCACAGATTAGACTCAGCTGGGTTTCAAGAATATTCAACTATAGACGTCCTGCTGCCTTAAATCTCTTTTTGGGAACAAGGCAGGGCATAAGTAAACAAATACAACAGATAATGCAAAACGAAAACCCTCAAAAGGCCAGGTGTTTCTATATAATAGTATTAACTATGACTAATATCCAGGCATGTACTGAGTACTGACCCCTCACATGCTACATTGTAAAAATAATCATCTTTGTTGTTGTTGTTGTTGTTTTGAGAGGGTTTCTCTGTGTAGCTTTGGCTGTCCTGGAATTCACTTTGTAGACCAGGCTGGCCTCAAGGTCAAGAGATCCACCTGCCTCTGCCTCCTGATTGCTGGGATTAAAGGCGTGCACCACCATGGCCAGCTAACAATCATCTTATGAACTAAGCAAATCACCTTTATTTTACAGGCACGGGATCGTTACATGCCTCAAACCATGGATAGTCCAAGAATCAAAACCTAAATCTGCCTGCCTCCAAATCTTACCGAGCCATCTTACCACAAGGTAACTCCAAAACAAACTTATGTTTATCAGGCAAAGAATTAAGCAATGACAGCCGGGCGGTGGTGGAGCACGCCTTTAATCCCAGCACTTGGGAGGCAGAGGCAGGCGGATCTT
>CAJQZJ010036512.1:23502-69402 GCA_907164525.1 Lophiomys imhausi
CGCGCCGCGCGCTCGCGCCCTCCGCGCCGGGACCCGCAGCCGCCACCCGCCCCGGAACTGCTCCGCCCGCCCGCCCCTCACCCGGAAGCGAAACCGCGCGCCGGTCGGCGGCGCCCCGAGCCGCCCTGCGTAACCTTCCCGTGCGGTGGGGAGGGCCGTCGGGGTTTGGTGGTTCGGGACGGAGACGGCTAAGGTCTTAAAAGACTTGTCCTGTGAGGGTTAGGTGCAGACTGTTCCAGAGCCAGGAGAGAGCCACGGGGGAGGGAGGAAGGGTCGTCATGTTCGGGGACCCACAAAATGGCCCAGGTGACTAGAGAGTGGTTTGAGAGAAGGTAGGCAGAGGCCAGAGGTGGGATTCGAGGTGGGCACGCGCCTGTAAATCCCAGCCCTGGGGAAGGGGAGGCCCGAGAGCCACCAGCTCCCTGACAGCCTAGGCTGAATAGTGAGATCCTGTCCTTAAATCCACCGAATGTATGTTTAGATTTTGTTCCAGATGCAGTGGGAAGGAAGCGGAGGGTTTTCGATGAGGATAGTGAGGTGACTTTGTGAAGATTATATCGTGTAAAAAGATTATAATTGTGTGTGGGGGCGTGAATGTAGGGACACCAGAAATGACCAGGTAGTCTAAGACAAGAGAATTGCGGCTTTTAGCTAGGGTAGTCAAGAGAAAAAGGGGCAGATGTGGGTGTTTTGCAGCCGGAAGGAAGGACTTGTTGATAACAGGGAAGGAGAGGAAGAAGAACCTGAAGTACTCGTTAGTGTGTGCCAACCAGGTGTTTAGTAATACTATTTACCGAGTGAGGGTGTGAGAGAGCCTTAGATTGAATGCACAAAGTAAACTATAAACTGTTACGATAACTGAGCATTTGTTTACGATTTTACTGTCCCCTGGAAGTTTCTTTCCACCATGGCTCTCTGCTAACTCACCATTAACCCCGACTGTAGATCCATCTTTCTCAGCATTCCATAGAGCAAATGGAAATGATTTTTCTACTTATGTACCACCTAAGCTATCTCTAGAAGGACGTAGAAGAGTGACATCTATCTCTATTTTTGGAATGTATACATGTCCACAAAACTCAGCACGTTTCAAATTCCACCAAATCCAGCATCCTTGCAGAAATGGGCAGCGATATCAGTGGTACCACAGGCTGGGGAGAAAGGATTTGATTGCTGGTCTAAAGGCTTTTCAGCCCAAACATTGGTCTCTTGGGGCAAGTTTTTTTTAAGCATATATTTAATTACATAATTTATTTTTCCTCTTCCAGAGACACTGGCACAAGGTAATTCATATATTCCGGGGATCCAGATAGAATGTATATCAATTTACTGCAGTATTGCCTCACTTCTCTTTTTAAAAGATTGGACAAATTTGAAGGAGTCATAAAAGAAGCTGTAACTATACAGGAGGGAATTCCTGACTAATACCCACTGATATTCATAATTGGCCAAGGTCAAATGTTGAAACAGTTTGCAACTGTTTTAACCCCAGCTCTGTAGAATGATGCTGCCTTAATTCCTGTAGTTTTTTAAATACAATTATAAATTCTTCCTTTTACCCTAACAGTATTTGCAGAACTTCTTGTGTTTATTTTTATTTATTATTTTTGTAGTTGTTGTTTTTGTGACAGGGTTTCTCTGTGTCTATCTGGCTGTCCTGGACTCACTTTGTAGACCATGCTGGCCTTGAACTCACAGAGATCCGCCTGCCTCTGCCTCCCAAGTGCTGGGATTAAAGGCGTGCGCCACCACTGCCCGACTTAAAGCCTTTTTGTTGTTCTTGTGTTTGTTTACTTTTATTTTTTTGCCAGAACTTCTTGACAAGTGTTTCTCCATCCAAGATTCTACACCTCAGACTAAAGTGCAGGCACATGCGTGTGTGTGCGTGTGTGCTCACGTGCGTGCTCGCCTACATGCCTGCTCGAGTGCGTGTGTGTGTGTGTGTGTGTGTGTTTTAGGAGAACTAAAACATCTTTCCCATCAGGCTAGTGGTTGCAGATTATCGTAGATAACAATGATTAACCTGATCTTTTCCTAACAACTAGGATAGGAGCGTAGTTATCAGTAGCCAAATGCACTGTTCTCATTATTTACCATTTTAGCCCTATACTATGGGTTTTCCAGCAGCACTGATAATTCAGAGTTCCATGTCTCTTGAGTTATATAGGACAAAACAATTCCCTTTTCTACAGCTCTACCTGGATTTTAGTGGAAGTGAAGCTGAGGAGCTTGGGAGGAGGAGGGAAGTAGAGCAAGAGGATGCAGAAGTGTGTTCTAATTGCAGCCCTGCTGTTGACTTGAACTTGAGAAACCCATGCCCTTGCTTTGAACCCTTTTCCACTATCTCCCCCCACAGACTCTCTGTGTGATAGAAGTATCCCATCACTCACCTGAATAAAACAGCTGGGATCTTTCTATTCAGAGATGAGCCACTGTGCTCCTTATGGCAGAAAGTCCTTGGGGACCCAGAAGACCATAGAAGGTCCCCGGGAGGGATCTATGCTGGCAGCCTGAAGACATAAATAGCCATACTGTGGCTGTAAAGGGGCTGTGAACATAGTGTGCTTTATTGTGATAGATGATAGGACTCAGCTCAGAAGAGGTTGAATCTAGATGGGACTTCAGGGAAAACTGGAAGAAACTGTGCCATTATTCTGTGCTTGGAGAAGTATCTTTGGCCTGGCAGGATAATGAACACACTCCCTCTCTGGAGGTCAAGTTTACTACAAGGGCCAAGAGAGTGGTAGATATGTTGCATATGCATACCTGGGATTCTTATGGTTAGAGAAGACAAACTCGAATCCATAGGTGAGGAGCTTATACTAGGACTCAAATGCCAGTTTGTCTTGTAGATTGGTTCTCTCAGAACCATTCCGAGATGAAGTTTATTGATTGGTGTAGGAAGTTGCAGGTATGGGAGGGTTTGGCAGACTTAAGAGAGAGCTCTCAAGCTAAGGTAGGTTTTGAGTTCTGTCAGGACAAAGGGATGAGGTCTTCTAACTGACACATTAGGTGTTAACTACCCCAGGAATTGGCTGTTATCTTGGGGAAGGCAGCCTATTCAGCCAAAGACATTTCTTCAGGAAGACAGCAGAGGTCTGGGACATGGCTCATTCAGTAGGGTGTTTACTGTGCAAGCATGAGGTCTTGCTTAGAGCCTATGTGAACCCATGCACAGCACCTGTGATCCCTCTACTGAGGAAAGTGGAGACAGGAGGCTCCCTGGGGCTTGCTGACTGATAGTCTAGCCAAACTGGTGAGGTCTAGGTTGAAGGAAAGACCCTGCTTTTTGCTTGTTTGTTTGTTTTTTAAAAAGGTGGAAAGTAGCATTGACCTCTGACCTACACATGCACACATAGGTACACATGCACAAATATGGTTAAAAGACTTATAACTGAGATCGCTCTACCTTCAACCCTCCCTATAGCTGGGGATCAGTCCCTCTGCCCTGAGCAGGCACAGGCCAGTATTTGCATTTTGTAATATATTCCGTAACTTGGTAATCACAAAGTGTTTTGTTTTTTGATTTTGGGGACAGAGTTCCTCTCTGTAGCCCTGGCTGTCCTGGAACTTGTTCTGTAGAAAAGGCTGGGCTCAAACTCAGAGATCTGCCTGCGTCTACCTCTTGAGTGTTGGGATCTCTAAAGGGCAAGGGCTACCACTGCCAGGCTTTTGACAGGGTCTTATGTAGTCCAGGCTGGTTTGGAATTCAGACTTCCTGCCTCTGTCTTCCAAGAGCTGGGATGACAGGTATGTAGTCTGGCTAGTCACTTTTCAATTCCTCAATATCTTCAGATAAAGGTGACTATAGAAAAAAGCCACATTAATCCAGTAATTTGAATTCCCTTATATCATCCATTCTTGGGGGACACTTTCCCAGATCAGGTCCTGTGGTGGCCCTCTTATTGGATGGGGGCACTGCTCTATTGAGGCAAAGCCTATCATCTCATTTCCCTCTCTTACCTACAACTCCTATTTGTTGTCAGAACTTCTGATGTGACTTATGTGTTGGGGTGGCTTACACCCTTATTTCCAGTTTAAGCTCCTCGCTGCTATACATTTTTCAAGATGCAGTGGTTACATTCACCCATTTACTGTAAGAAACAGAATGGGAGAGTACTGTGCCAACCAGATGGGTTAGCTGAGTGCCAAACCTTGCTCCCTGGCCTGTCCATAGCAGTAGTCTGCTGCTTTTCTAGGGATTGCTCTCGCTGGCAGCTCCCAGCCCAAGGAGTATCTTATCGTGTGGCCATGACCCACACTGTACATTTTCTTCCTCTGTTATGTCACCCCATTTATAAAGAAATATTTTGGATTTTAGAGCTTCCCTGTGGCAGAAACTGCCTAAGTCCTTCTAACGATTGATCCTCATTCCATTATGTGGTCCAGATCCTGAACCCCTTCTTAGCAATTACACTTTAGGTTATCTCTAGCACTTGATGCTGTGGGTTGGGTTCTCTAGAAAGAGGATGAGTGGCACAGAGTTATTAGTGAATGCTTTTGGGCCCCATATCTCTGAGTGGAAGAAAAACAGGCCTAGGCAGAGAAGTCCTTTGTTATACGGGAGCCACGTCAGAGCCACAGCTAGGTTTGTTGGGAGCTCTGGGAAGACCCTGCACTGACCACTCACTGCCAGCAGCTCTACAGATGTGGGATCATGGGCAAAAGGTTCTTAGGCAGCAGCAGGAGATAGAGGAGATGGTCAAGTTATTTAACTCTAAAAGGAAGTCTGGACAGCACAGTGTCCTTGAGTTTATATCACATGTATCTCCCACTCTAAGGAGATTTTTTCACCTGAGAAGGAAAAAGGCTGATGGGCATTATCTCCACATCTTCTAATCTTCTCCTACTGGCAGGATGATGGAGGTAAAAGATGTACATTGTGATAAAGTACACTTGGCACCTGAGTAGACTCCAGCCAGGCTGGAAGAGAGAAGAGGTGGCCTATCACCGGAAATGCAGCAGGAGGTTCTCTTTGCACAAAGCTCTGCAAGAAGGGACCTAGCCAATGACTGTCTGTCCTGGGTTATTGTTTAGGCAGAGCTAGAGAAACAGAAGACTAAGCTGAGACCTGCCCAGGTTCACTCTAAAAATCTTGGTACAGTGCTTGATTTCTAATAGGTGTTTGGTTACTGTTTGTTAAAGGATTTGATACCCTGGGACAAGGTGTTTAATTTTTCATCAAAGTGGTGATCCACTTCATGATACTAGTTTCTCTTCTAAAATTTGTTTTCCATAATTTATAGTTTCCTAAAGTTCTCTCCATCTGTGTTGAAAATACCAGTTTCAAGCTGGGCAGTAATGGCGCATGTCTCTAATCCAGCACTCCAGCAGAAGAGGCAGGCAGATCTCTGTGAATTTGAGGCCAGCCTGGTTTACAGATTGAGTTCCAGGACAACCAAGGCTACATAAACAAATCCTATCTAGCTGGACATGGTGGTGCATCCCTTTAATTTCAGCAATTGGGAGGCAGAGGCAGGCGGATCTCTGTGAATTCGAGGCCATTCTGGTCCACAGAGTGAGTCCAGGACAGCTAGGGCTATTACACAGAGAAATCCTGTCTCGAAAAAGCAAAACAAACAAACAAACCCAAACAGAACAACACCCCCAAAACAAACAAACAAAAAGGAAGGAAGGCAGGAAGGAAAAGAAAATACTAGTTCCAGCCAGGTGGTGGTGACTCCCTTTTAATCCTAGCACTTGGGAGGCAGAGGCTGGTAGAGGCCGGCCTAGTCAACAGAGTGAGTTCCACGAAGGCCAGGCTGCACAGAGAAACATTGTCTTGGGGGAATGGGTGGAAAAGAAAGAAAAAAGAAAATACAAGTCCCAAGAGGACAAAGCCCTTGTTTGTCTCATTTGCTCTCATGTCCTCAGCATCCCCACAAGCCACGTAGTGACTTCCCGGTGAATTTTTGTTTTATGAGTGAATATATGGGGGAGGAAGGATTATTTTGGGACAACGAAGGAAGCAATACTCGATCTACTAATAGTGATTCATTGTTTTCAGGCCATTCTTGGCCTTTTCTCATCTAAAACACACATGAATAAAGTGCACTGGCAAGGCAGTTAGAGCTGTTGATGTAATAATTTTTGAATACCACCATTAAGAGGACGGGGATTCTGGAATCGATGGTCTCCCAGTAATGTTGTGGCTCACATTTGGAGGTCCTCTCCCATCTGTGCTCTTGTTCTGTCTCCCGAGTTTCCCCACCAATAAATGAAGAGCCTTGTGTGAAGCAGGCACTCTGCTCATTTCTGCAGAAATTTTCGTTTGTTTGTTTTTCCATAAAATTTTTACAATCGACATTGGAGTAGTTTTCACTCGTGCCACGTTTTCCAGGATGTACTGAATGAAGCCTTGTGGCCACAACCGGGCTGCTCAAAATCTGGGACGCGGGCTTGTAGCGCCCCCTAGCGGCCATTCAGAGAAGGACTGCGCCAGTGTTTCCCCATGGCCTGCTGGTCCTGATCTTGTGCCTCGAGGATTCCAAACTGTTGGAAGTTGGGACGGATACCAACTTCGGCTCTGGAAGGATCTAGAGACCCCCGCCCTGGGCAATGGAGAAAGGACCCTTCAAAAACAAAAATGGTAAATGAGGAAATAGGATATGGGTGATATGCCTTGGGTTCCAAGACTTCCTAGATTTGACTCTCCTGTAAAACTGCGATCACTCATGGGAGTGTCTCACCGTTGTTGGTTCAGGATACAACTTGCATGCAGTGAGACGTTCTTTTTTCGTGGACAGCTCTACGAGTTTCCACAAATATATAACACTGTTAACCACTACCACAATCAAGCAAGAGAATATGTTCACCTCCCTTAAATTACCTTGTAACTGCCCTTTCTCCTCCCAATTTCTTGAACTTTTGTTTTCTAGAATTTGCCTTTTCGATGGAGAATGGCTAAACATAGAATCATGTATAGAGATTGTTTTTTGAATGATTTCTTTCACTCTACTGTCTTTAAATTTTTTAAATTATATCTGGTTTGGAGGGGGTTAGGGGAGAACTTGTGGGAGTCAGTTCTCTCTTCCTACCATGTGGGTCCTGGGAATTGAATTCATGTTGTCAGGCTTGGCTGCAAGCACCTCTGCCAGCTGAGTCATCTTGTCCACCCCACTGCTATCTTTTGAAACAAGATTACTTTATAAGTACATTTAACTTGCAAGCTTCAGTTCTCAAACAAGTTGTTGGAGTTGTCCAATAACATTTGCTTTGAGCACAACCATGATGAGCCTCTTGGGCCCCCACAGCTAGGTATGGGAAGCCTGTCTGGGCAGTGATCCTGGAAATACCACAGTCAAGGCCTGGCAAATCTCAGAGCATCACTGGCCCTTGCAGAAGGAGCTGTGTGTAGAATGGAATGGTGTTTAGCCCTTCCACGTGCTGGGTGGCTGTACCACCGCCCATTTCTACTGCCAGGGCTATGACATGCTTGAATGACTGCAGTCTGCCTTTCATTTCTTATCTCCATTCTGGGCTCCACATAGCACACAGCAGCCAGCATGGTGAGTTCATTGGAAACAATGACAACCTGGTCATGTCCAGCTTAAATTACTTCCAAGATTTTCCTTAAGGCAAACCTAGATAGCAGCCCATCTGCCAGAGAGGACAGTGCACCTCTTACCACCTGCCTGATATTGCTCTTTTGTGGCCCCATGAAGGCTGGTTCCTTCCTGTCTTAGAACCTTGACTCTGTTTGCTCCCTTCTCTCTAGCTTGTTGGTCCTCTCACCTTGATTCATATTTACTCCTTCAGGGAAACTTAGTCCCTATCTGTGGGTGAACCTTAGGTCCCTGCTGTTTACTCTCAGAGCTCTCTGCCTATTCTTCCTGTTTATCATCCAATTTGTGTTTCTATAACTGACAGACAGTTGTGTCATCTACAAGGCCGTAAGATCCACAAGGGCAACGAAACCATCTAGTTCACCATAGTAAGTCCAGGGCCTGAGCACATTGCTTGCATCAATAAACATTTGTCAAGTGGATGGATGATAATAACTTATTAAACTCCATGAAGTACTAGGACTGTACAATAGCCTTTAACTGTCCTGTTAATTTCCACATATTTTACACACTCATTTTTTTCCAAAGGGGAAATTGAAGAACAGGATGACTATGTAAGTGCCCCCAAAGTCTAGTTTTGGAATTCCACAGCACCACAACCATGCTGTTGTCTTGATACGTGACTGAAACAAGTTCCCCTTGTTCTCTTAGAAAAAGGATACAGCTTCAAGACCAAAGCATTTGTACACAGGTTGAACAAAATGAAGCAGACCAAACTCACCATGGACAGCCTGGGATTGGGCCTGATCATTATCCAGAATGGGTCCTATCTCCAGATTAGCCACCTCATCAATAAAGGGGCTGCAGCCAGTGATGGAATACTCCAACCAGGTGACTGTAGTTTTCACATGCCTCCTTCCCACCTGCCTTCAGGGAGTCAGCATGAGGATATGACATTGTCTGAGAATTTCCTACGGGCCAGCCAATTACTACCACTTGTATACTCAGCAGTTACACACTATTCATTTGGTTCTTAATAGCATTCTAGGCAGGGCTTGCTCTTACTATCCTCCTTTTGCATGTGAGGAGACTGAAGCTTAGTGGCAGAGACTTCCTTGTCAGGTTCACTTTCATCCAGTAAGTGGGAGACAGATACAGACACCAACCCAGTGTCACTCCACAGCTCATGGTTGTGCATGGGGAGTTCTTCTTTCCTGGGAGGTGCCAATCACAGCTGGTCTTTGGAAACAATCGGTTTCATTTCACCCTCTCAGCAGCCCACAGGCATATTCTGCACTAAACCACCAAGCAAGTGTGCAGATATATAGGAGCTTCTGTGGGAGCTGGAATTTAAACCCTCCCTCTCAGACGCCAAACCCAAGGGTGTCATCAAGATCACCTCCCTTGTCAGGTCTCTGGGGGAATGCATTTTCTATCCAATGCAAGACATGTTTTCCCAGTATTGGCCTTGGGCCCTAGGGCTGTATCTTGAAGTAGGGGATGGACAGTGGGATGAAGTTATGAAAGGGCCATTTGTTCTGAAATCAGGTCCAGGATCTGTCACTTTCTCATTCTGTGACCTTGGCAAAGTCATTTAATATTGGAACCCTCAGGGACCTTATATCTAATTGGAGAATCCCATCTTTGTTCTACATTGTTAGGATTTGGTAAAGTGTGAAGAGCTTTGAAAACAAGTACTCTAGAAACATTTATTTCTTATGGCTTCTCTATAGCTAGTTGTCTTTTAAAACTATCTTTCTGCATATATGAGTAGTATACAGAAGCCACAGATTGATGTTGGGGGTCTTCCTTTATCATTCTCTACCTTATTTATTGAGGCAGAGTCTCTCACTTGAGCCTAGAGCCTGTGGTTCAGCTGATTTCACTAGACAGTGTGCTCTGGGGTCCAGTTGGGCTACCACACACACCAAGCATGTACGTGGGTGCTGGGTACCTGAACTCTGGCCCTCATGCTTGTTTGGCCCACTGAGTATTTCCTCAGCCTAGCTGTCTTTGAAAAATGTTTGAATGGCAGAAAGAGTTCACTTCGGCATGTGGTTCTAGAGGGAGAGTCCATAATGGCAGGGAGGCAAGGCAGCAGGAGGCTGGAGCAGGAAGTTGAGAGATCACATCTGACCACATGCAGAAAGCAGAGAACAAACCGAGGTGAGGTGAGACTATAAAGTCTCAACGCCCACCCCGAGTGACATAATTCCTCTAACAAGGCTCCAACCAAGAAATAAGTTGTTTAAATCACTGAGCCTAGGGGAGATATATCTCATTCAAATCAGCATATAAATATAGTATGTTGATGGTGACAGGCTCTCATGATGGCTACAGTACTGGACTCTCTGAGGTCAGCAGCCATCCAGGGTTCAACTTTAAAAATTATTTCTATGGTTAATTAGTATGTATGTTTCTGTGCACGTGAGTGTGGTGGCTGCAGAGCTCAGGGGGCATCAGACCACTGGGAGCTGGAGTTACAGGCAGTTGTGAGCTGCCTGACATGGGTGTTGGGACCCAAACTCAGGTCCTGTGGAAAAGCAGCAAATGTTCTTAACCACTGAGCAATCTCTTCAGCCTCAAGTTCAAGCTTTAATCCATTTTAATCCAGTGGATTAAAATGCTGACCCGTTTATTGTGTCTTTACTTAAGGAATGATGAACAGTGCATGAGAATCTGTCCCAGGTGTTGTACAAAGTATTTGCACTCCTGTTATTCAAAATGTCTGCAGTACTCCTGGAATGTAGAGTTTGGGCACCACAGAGGTGAGATGATCTGCAGTGTACACAGTAATTAGGGACTACATGCCTGTCGCCCAGCATTTGCAAGGTGGATGCAGAAGGAGCAGAAGGCATTCAAGGCCACCTTGGGCCACATGAGTCCCAGTCTGAAAAAAAAGCTCCAAAATTATATAATAGTCATAAAATGAAATATGTATGTATATATGCATATATATGAGGGGGAGAGCAAACCCAAATACAACAATTGTGATCAAAGGTCATATTTGAACCCATGACCTCCTAGAAAACCCATAGTTACCAATGGCCTAATGAGCAGAAGTGAAATTTAAAAAAAATTTTTTAATTTCAAAATAGTTTCTCTGTGTAGCTCTTCTGGAAAGAAGTGAGATTTCAATGCATATATTCCGGGTACCAAATCTCTTTGTGAAACCAGTTACCATTCAGTGTCTAGGTTTCAAAGTCTGTTTTTCCATTATTTTTGACAGTGATCATAGGATTTGTTATTTCTTTGCCACCTGCCCCCCTGCTATTTCTCATTCACATGTTTGTTGTCTCTGGTGTTTTATCTTACTTTGCTAACTTGGTTCTGGTTTTCTGTGGCTGTCTGATACACAAAGCCTTACTCTATTACTGAAGCCCTGACAGTGGACAGTAGCCATATACTGGCTTCATTCATTCAGTTATCCACACCCAGGGTCATTCATTCACTTCCTTAATTCCTTTCCATGTGCAAGTCCTATGGTTCCTAACAGTGGAGAGCCAAACGAACATGATCCTGATCACATGAAATGTGTACAACTTCCATCCTAGTTGGAACAGAGAAAAAGAAAACCTACCTTTCAGTAGAGGTGTGTCCGCTGTACAGTTGATTAATATAAGCAATCTAAATAGGCTTATGCTATGTCATTCCTACAGCCTATTAAAGCAGAAAAAAGATGCATGATGAGGCTGGAGTCCATAAATACCAAACTGGTGTCTATGAATGGAGGGGTAATATTTCCTGCCAGAGCAATCCCATTCATACCCTGACACATTTGGTTTAAAGCCAGAATGGTCAGGGAATTCAGCTGTTTATTTTCTGTCCTCTTGACAAAAGTCAGCCTCTTACAACATAATTAAGCACAATGCCAAGCCATAGTTTTTAGCTGTTAACACCCCTTTTAACATCAGGCACATGAGCTCATCCTAAGAGGGTAACTTTGTTACTGTAATTAACCTCAGGAAAAGCAGCTGTTTTGTACTGCAGTCTGCAGGTACTTCTGAGAGATTCTGGAGTTAGCTTCAGAGCATGCTTTTGTTTTTTGAGACAGTCTCACCATGTAGCTCAGGGTGGTCTTGAACTCTCTGTCTTCCTGCCTCAGCCTTTTGAATACTGGTTTTGCAGGGATGCTTTACTGTGTCCAGCTCAGCATGTGGCTGTTTTTTATCCCCATCTACTTCTCAAAATCAATGCAGAAGGATTCCTCAGACTTTCTAAGTACTTACTTTCTAGAACAGAGGGAACGTCTGTTTCTGGTAGGATCTGGCATTAGAGAAATGTGTCCCTAGCAGTGCCTGGACACTCAGGATCAGTGTAATTCCTAACTAGCCTGTGCTGAGATGCAGCATCAGCTTCCTCCTGACCCTTCTTTCAAGCTTGGATTTCAGTGTCTTGAAATGAGGGTTATTGGGGCCTCCTAGCTTCACATGCATAGGTAGGTAATGTGTTATCCCTTATCAGTTATAAAGTACTGACAGGGGCAATACAGGAATGAAGAAACTACAGACACCGAGGGAACCACAGACACACAGAAAAACTGGGATTAGTGGCTGTGCTTACTGATGGAGAGCCCTGCCTACGTATAGCACAAGGAGGGGAGTAGTTCGCTCATCTCAGCAGGAGGTCTCTGAAAATGAGTAGTGTCAGGTTGCAGTCACCCAAGAGGACAGAGCTGCAGTTGCTAGTTTTTGCACACTGACCAAAACGTTCACATTTGGACCAAAGGAAGGCTTTGTCACGCTTCTGAGCCTCATCTGGGGAAGGCTTTGTCACTTCCATGGGTACTGGGGTCCTTGACATGGCCTTGCCCATGCCAATACTACTCTCAGGATATCATCTGGTCCCCAGTGAGAAGCATTGAAAACTAATTTCCCCAGAGTGAATCTGCCCTTTAATTGCAAACCTATATTCCTCCTTAAGGGCTTTGCTGAATATTAATATTCATATTGCAAGCAACAGGAACTGTTGTTAAAGCACATAATTTAGAACAATGTCTGACAGAATTGCCAGAAAATCTGGAGAACTGGGTTTGAAAGATGGGGAGACACCAAAGGGTCCGAGATCTGGATGCTCCTGTCATCCAATGCAGGTTCAGTAACCCAGGCACACATGCCTGGTGACCACATGGAGTTTACAGGTCTTCATCATAGCTGGTGGGAGTTGGGGGGTAGGGTGGGTTAAGTCCATATAAGTGATGAATTACAGTGATCCATTGATCCTTTTAGCTTTCATTTTGGAGACCTGGGATTTTGTTGCTAAGATACAGATCTCTTTCTACTTGCTGGGTACTCAGAAGTTCCATGGATGACCATCACGATGCCCTGTGCAGCATGTCTTAAGAGAGGGAGAATGTTCTAAGTCTTCTGAACCAATTCTGCAGGTTGTACTGGGATATGCTGAAGAGGTGGAAGCAAGAGGGGCATAATAAGTTTAGATTCCTTGGAATCAACACATTTTCTGCATATAGGTATCATAAGCATAATTAATACAAGCTAATTAGCTAATGTATGCAGTTATTTGCTTGATTTAATTTAGGAAGGGGCAGAAAAATCAAAACAGAAGCTGTTGTGCTTAATTTAGCCTATGTGCTGTGGAGGACCTGGTGATCCCAGGCAGGCAGGGTGGCAAGTGGCTTCTTTTTCCTAGTTATAGCCACTCAGTTTTCTATGTTTAGAATCCTAAATCTAAATGGTTTGGGTTTTGAATGCTTTTAGCCTCTGGTAAGCTAAGAACTTCAGAAATGTCCTCCAAATACTATTAAATGGCTATTAAGAAACTTGCTTAAGTATCTTTATCATGCCACTTAGGCCAGAGGAGAATGTTCTTAGTAAGTTAAGACTCAAGCTGGGCTTTGGTCACAATGAACCAACATATGAACCCATAAAATATCTCAATAAAGTCACTAATCAGTATGGCTTTTTTCAACCTATTACTTTAACTATTTTCCTTTTTCAGGTGATGTTCTGATTAGTGTTGGACATGCCAACGTGTTAGGATATACACTCCGTGAATTTTTAAAGCTTTTGCAAAATATCACCATAGGAACAGTGATACAAATCAAGGCTTACCGAGACTTTATTGACATACCTCAGGAATGGCAAGACGTATATGATTTAATCCCCGAGACCAAATTTCCAATCATACAGTAAGTAGTTTCTTTAGGACAATGTTATGAAATGGCCTATGAGGTGCAAGGTTCTGGTTTAATGTGACAATCAGTTGGTAAGAGCCATGGGAGGAGGGATTGGGGACACTGCCATTCTCCTACAAAGGATATTCTGCAGGACCTCATATGAGGGAGTGTTATACAGGCAGCTTGGACTAGAAACCGAATCAGCAGCCATTAATGAGTGCTCTGTCCCAAATCTATCTGCACTGTGCCAGTGCAGTCTGTCTAGCCCTAAAACACAGGTTGAGATGGGGCTAGAGATGCGGCTGAGTAGGTTAAGTGCTTGCTCTGAAAGCAGAGGATTTGCATTTGTATTCCTGGCACTTGTGTAAAAGTTGAGTGTGGTGGAACATGTCCCCAGACCTTGTTGGTCAGCCAACCAGTCTAGCTCAGCTGGTGAGCTGCAGGTTTAGTGAGTGACCCTTTCCCAGAAAGGTGGAGCATAATAGAGGAAGACACCTAATGTCAGCCTGACCATCACAGGGGCATGCACAGAGTGCTGAAAATCTGACTTCCTCTTTTCTCTCCTGCATTAACTTTCTGGATCCTCCTCAGTAACATTTAGACTTAGTTAGGGTGTCCATTACTGTGATAAAATACCATGGCCAAAAGCAATTTGTAGAGGAAAAGGGTTTATTTTGCTTATATTTACACATCATAGCCCATCATTTAAAGGAAGACAGGACAGAAACTGAAGAAGATAATGTGGAGGAATGTTGCTTCCTGGCTTTTTCAGTTTGCTTTCTTATACCATCTAGAACCACCTGCCCAGGAGTGGTACCACACACAATGTGCCGTTCACGAAGGCAATACTCCACAGAGCTGCCTACAGGCCAATCTAATGCAGACATTTTCTCAATTAAGACTTCCTCTTTCTTGGTATGTCTAAGTTTGTGTCAAGTTGACAAAACTCAACTGGCACCTTCTTAGTAAGCATTAACTCCACTTCTCTTTCTGTTCCTCCTGTCCTAATTGGATGAAAAAGCTGTTAGCTCTCCATTTCCTCAGGAGACACACATCCCAGGCACTATAATATAGGCATTGCTTTTATCTCTTTTCAGCTGAGTCCTATTTCCAGATCATCTGCCACCTTCATATTGTAATTCCAATGGTCTTTATTTTGCTCACCTTATATATTTACTTATACATTTATTTGTTTGTTTTTATTTATTTCTCTGTGTAGCCCTCCCTGGCTTTCCTGCAACTTGCTCTGTAGACTGCCTGTCTCTGCCTCCCGAGTGCTGGGACTAAAGCCGTGGGCCACCACCGCCAGACTGTTTTGCTTGCCTTTTAAGCAGCATTAGACTCTTCACAACTACCAGATGCTTTTATTCCTGCCTTTGATATTATCTTGCCCAGTTTTCTGTCAGACCACTCTGCTGATTTTCCTTTTACCTCTGGGCTCTTCTTCTTGGTGTTTTAACTAACTCAAGTTCCTCAAAGCTTAGTCTTTGGCCCATCTCAGTTTTCTAGGTTGTCTCAGTGGCTGTGGTTTCTTTTACTATCCATACACTAAGTACTTGAAAAGAATATTACCCCCACTTATCTTAAATCACCTTTTTATCTCCATTTAGATGTGTGGCAACCTCCTCAAATTTATCCTTAAAATGAAAAGTCAGTTGTATTATTATTTTTTTGCCAATTATACTTTTATTTTTTAATGTTTATTTATTACTTCAAGTTACATCTCCATCATCTTTCAGTTGTATTATTTTTACCCCATTTATGTGACCAAAATACCTGCCTGAGTAACTGAAGAGTTTACTTTGGCTCATGGCTTCAAAGGGTTTTGTCAATGGTCATTTGGTTTCACGTGCTTTGGCAGAACATAATGGTGAGAAATGTATGGTTGAAGAGCTTGTTCACCTCATGGTGGCAGACAGAGGAAAGGGTGAGGGGCAGCATATCTCAGAGAATATCCCCCAGTGACTTATTCCCTCTAGTTAGGCTCTATTTCCTAAAGTCTCTAACTTTCCAAATATCACCAGCAGCTAGGACCAAGTCCTCAGCCCAAGGCTCTTCAGGGTACATTTCATACCCAAACCACAAGACCACTGGTATCCTACTAGGATATTCTGCCTAGTTAAGAAGCCAAAATTTTAGGGTTATGTTGCAGAATATTTGACTACATTGTGAACCCCAAGACTGTGAGCTTAAAAAAATCGGTTTCTAATTATGGATGGTTTAGCCTTTAATCCAAGAACTTTCTGTTTATTGTAAACAAATGGCTATGGTATGACCCTGCCTCAGCACACACCTTTAATTGAAGAGCTTTCGTACACAGGATTAAGTAAAGTTAACCCTAGGTCAAGAGGTGGAGCAAGAAAGCAGCTGACAGGGATTAAACAAAAATGAGGGACATTGAGCTGGAGGGTATTTAAGACAGCCTGGAGAAGTTTTTTGTTTTTTAGCTCTAGGCTTTTTCCTCTAGGGTTTTCAACTGAATAGGAACATCAGCTGGGTGCTTTCTCTACCTCTCTGAGCTAGCAGGCTTTCACCCCAGCATCTGGCTTCTGAGTCTTTATTGGTAAAATCAAATGACTGGGATATTTTAGTTTTTTAAAACAACAGAGTTATGCTGGATTCTTCTGACTCCTCTTATCAGCCCCTCAACCAGTCACTAAGACTTGTCAGTATTTGGTATCTCATCAGTGCCCACTTTTCTCCCTGCTACTATTGTTCCAGTCATCATTTGATCACCCCACACCTGTCTTTGACTCTTGTTCACTCTTTACAAAGGATGACTCTTTTACAATGCAAACATGATCATGGCATATTCCAGCTTAAGAACTTTAGGAAGCCTTGTTCTTCGGATAAATACCAACGTCCTTAAAATGTCTTTAATGGTCTCCTGTGGCCTGGATGGGCACCATCCTCATTTGGTTTTCTCCATCCCTCTCGTTCTATGGGCTTTCAGCTTTTCACACCAACTGCTCTTCTGTCTTCACTATGCTTACAACTGTTCATTTCTACTCCTAGGCTCAATGCAGACTTTGAGAAGCCTTCCTACAGGGAGTGTTAGTACAGCCAGAACCACCTGTCATGTGTGTTCATAGTACAATGACTTCAATTTTAATGAAATCAATTTGATAAGTTGTTTACTATGTTTCTCTGGGAAATGTAAACTCCATGAAGACAAGAAGAGTCGGTCCTGTTTTCTTAAACCTACCATGGAATTTTCCCAGAATGAAAAACTGACAACCCCCTACTAACTCTTAGAGCTTGTCTCTAACAGGACCACAGGTACCCTTCTAAAGGAGATGTGCTGGTGGTGCTTAGAACATGAGACTCTACAACGGTAAAATCCAGTGCTTTGCTGCAAGTGGCCCGTAATTCCAGCAGGATTGCTTAACAGCAAGTTTCAGTAGCTGTGCATTGATCAGAAATGCAGCTAGGGATCAGAACTAGAAATGACCTTTATACACCAACCTTACTTCAGACGCTCCAGCTTGGGAGTCTAGGGTCAGACGTAGTCTACAGGTGTGTGCGCACAGGTCCCACCTGCAAAGAGCAGTGACCTGGCAACGAAGATGTGTGAGTTAATCAGTAGCCAAAACAGTATTTCTTGACCCGAGTAGAAGCCATCAGGGTTTTTGTGATTTTTATTACTTTTTCGTTTGTGTTTTTCTGCATATTTCAAATTTTTTTAAAAATTAAAAGTATTTGAATTAGTTGCCAAATCTGCATATACTTCATGGAAAGAGTATCTTTGATTTCTCCTGAAAAATCAGATAGAGCTGTGTTCCCATGTGGTGAGAGCACAGGCTTGAATGGGAGAGCAGGTGCTCCCTCTAGATGAGGCAGATTGGGGAAAATGTCTTTTTCAAATTAGTATTTGACCATAAATCATAAACAGTGAACACTTATTCACTGTTTACCGCATGCTGAGTTCTGTAACAAGACTAAGCACTCTACTATTTAACGCTTGTCAATTTTTTTTTCTTTTCTTTTTTTAAAAAGGTCTCTCTATGTAGTTCTGTCTGTCATGGAACTATGTAGACCACAATGGCCTGGAAGTTACATAGATCCACTTACTGCCATCTCTCAAGTTCTGCAATTAAAGGTGTGCATATGCCACCATATCTGGCTCTTGTCACCCTTCTTACCCTCACTTTAGAAGAAATGAAGAGTCCAGAAATGTGTATAAAATTGCTACATGTGGCTATTAAGCACTTAGATATGCAACTAAGGAATTTAAAATTGTATCCAAATGCAATTGATTTAAAATCAACAGCCACATGGAGCTGGAAGCCCTCATACTGGACAGTGTTACTCACTACATATTTTTTTATTGAGACAGGGTTTCTCTGTGTAGCTGTGTCTGTCTTGAACTCAGTAGATCAAGATAGCCTTGCACATACAAAAATACATCTTCCTCTGCCTTCCCAGTGCTGGGATTAAAGGTGTGTGCCACCACTGTCTTCAGTATTTATATCATATTGAGGACTTTGAAATCACAGTACCAAAATTTAAGGACAGCAGACTTTTACTTCAAAATCAAAGATAAGTAGTACAACGGACATGTAAGAAGGCTAAAACCCTAAACTTCCCAGAACAATGCCATACACACTCCTTCACTGGGCCAAGGACAGATAAGGAACAGAGTCATGTATGTGATGGGGACAGGTAAGGGACAGAGGACAGGTTTTTTCAATTAGTAGACATTTCAGGGCAGTTGGCTGTGTGTACACAATGAAGGCTATTCCTTCCGCCTATCACTTTGTAGAGGTCAACTATTTCCAACTAACCCTGAACCTTGCTGGTTAGGTCTTTATCATCTAGTGTCAGTTTAATAAGAGCCTAGACCTATCATGTACATACCCTTGGCTACTGCCTAACCAAGGATATATACTAAATCTGAACAAAAAGTGACACAGATGTTTTTTCTCCCTATTCCTAGTCTGTTCAGGGAAGCCTGTGTGTGGCAGAGGGAAATACTTGTAGTCCTGAGATCTTTAGACTCTCCTTCACACCTTTTAAGACTAGCTGTGTGGTTGGGTGGGGTGCATGCCTTTATTTCCAGGCAGGTAGATCTTTGAATTCAAGACCAGCCTGGTCTATAGAGTGAGTTTCAGGACAGGAAGGGCTACACAGAGAAACCCTGTCTCAAAAACTAACCAACCAACCCAAACCAAAAAGATTAGCTGTGTCTAATAAAATCCACTCAGCCTGGCATGGTGGCACACGCCTTTAATCCCAGCACTTGGGAGGCAGAGGCAGGCGGATCTTTGTGAGTTCGAGGCCAGCCTGGTCTATAAAGTGAGTCCAGGACAGCCAGGGCTACACAGAGAAACCTTGTCTCGAAAAACCAAAAAAAAAAAAAAAATAATTTAAGGCAGGATTTATATGTATGGTTGAGAATAAAGGCACTTTAAAATGTGAGCCTGAGCCTTTAACATACATCTCTCCAGCTCAAAGGGTACTTCTAAAAAGAGAGAAACTTCCCAGTGCTTGGGAGGCAGAGCAGAGTGTTTGAAGCCAGGCAGTGGGATGGGTGAGCTCTAAAGCACAGTGGGAAGGTGTGTGTATGGGGCAGCCTCTTCAATGAATCAGAAAGTACTGACTTGATTTCCTTTAAGTATGTGCAGATTTTTTTGTTTATAGTTTATGAGTCAAAGTTATAAAATATCTTATTAGGGGACTTTAAATGTTTAAATACTGACTATCCATAACTCCAGTTCCAGCAGATCTGACACTCTCATTTGATATCCTTGGGCACTAGCATACACATGGCAAACATACATGTAGGTCAAACATTCACACACATCAAATAAATCTAAAATCAAGCACCAATAATCCATTTCATTAACACTTCAATGATGCAGGAAGTAATGAAGGTAATTTGTATTTCTAGATTTTCACAGAAAAGGAGAACAATGGTTTAATTTTAATGTGTGTGTGTGTGTGTGTGTGTGTGTGTGTGTGTGTCTGCACGCAAGTTTGGTACAGTTTCCACAGAGGCCAGAAGAGGGGATAGGGTCCTCCAGAACGAGAGTTACAAGCAGTTATGAGGAACATGATATGGGCCATCTCTCCAGCCCCAAATACCTTTTTTTTTTTTTCAAGACAGGGTTTCTCTGTGTAATAGCCCAACTGTCCTGGACTCAGTCTGTAGACCAGGCTGGCCTTGAACTCACAAAGATCTGCCTGCCTTTGCCTCCCAAGTGCTGGGATTAAAGGCATGTGCCACCATGCCTGGCAATTTTTTCTTTTTAATTTATGAAACAAAGCAGTTTATAAGATATTTTGTTAGGGAACTCTGTCAGGACAGTAAGAATATGTTGTATTCACTCTTCATTTCAGCACACCAAAGAAAACGGAGCAGGCAAAGGATGAGTCTTTTGTAAGAAGCGATGACCATGAAGATGTAGTTTTAGATAAAAGACTTAAGTATTACAGATATCCTCGGTCAGTTTGGAATCACCCTGTAAGGACACCGATATCAATCTCCACCGAATGGCACGGATATAAAAAGAAGGATCATACTATTAGTGTTGGGAAGAATGTTAACTGTGATGTAGTAATTCACAAAGATGACAAAGAACTGAGGGCCCCATCTCCATACTGGGCAATGGTGGAACAAGACAAGGCCATTTCCTCATCTTCCTCCACTGCCGCTTCCTCCAACTCAGATGCCTTTTGGCTGGAGGACTATGCACAGGTTGAGGAGGGTGAAGGTCAACAGGTATCAAAGTTTGGTTAGGTACTGGTTTGCAAATCTGTGGCCACAGAACTTTTTATTTTTAAATATCCAAGTTTTATGCCTTCCCATGTGTAGGTTTGTAGATTTCCCGAATAACTTATCAGCTCTTCTATGACAACAGAAAAGCCTTCACAGACTTCTATTCATAGCTCAGGAGTTCCCTGTGGTCTAACAGGCTCCACAGACCTGTTCTCAGCTTTTACAACATCAAGCAGAGGAGCCCAATCATCAGAATGGCTGAACACCTACCTGTCTTTTAGGATAAAGAGTTTTGTGTTTTGGGCTGGTTGTTGAGATTATAACCCCTGCCCTGACCCTTTCAGTGAGACTTTTACTTGGAATGTCAAGTTGAGAGTTATTTAGAGGAGACAAGACTGAAACAAGTGAGGAAGAGACAAGAGAGAACCCTGCCACAGAGAAGGAAAGTTAGACGCAGATGAAGGAGCCAGCTGAGAGGATGGTCATTAGCTGTTTATTGCAAAGGGGCAAAACCCAGACGGTTCAACTGCTGTTATTCCATTTTAAACTTGTTTTCATTTTAAAAAGCCACAAATAATAATCTGCAATTTTTACTGTTAGAGCTCCTTAGCTTCACTTTTAACAGTTTCTGAAATTTCTTAATTGATGATTGGAGAACTCAATTATTATGTAAGTGTCTTCTTTAAAGCATTTAAAACAAAGATCTCGACATATAATATATACCTGTTGACAGATTATGAAGAATGCAAGAAAAACATTTGCATACAATGCTTTATTGGCTCTAGGGAAGCTGGGAGTAGTTATCCACATTTATGCTTTTACATTTTTTACTTCATTGAGAAATACACTGAATGTTAAATTAAGAGACCTGACTCTGATGTGTAGGCTGGTCTGGACTGAGACTTGAATAGACACATCTGTGTTACAACTCATCAAGAAAAGGTGTATGTCCCAAATTTCCACTTGCTGCCATTGACTTCTTGCCAGAAACAAACTTGTTTGCAGCCTTAAATAAAACATAGAAAGTTAAATAGTGTTATCACCAAGTAGGTAAGCCATGAATTTCCAGTTTATGGACAAGAAATTCTAAGAAAAGCATTTCTGTACAATACAGCCTCATAAGACAATTAACCGTGAGATGGTCTGTGTTTTATTCTGAATGTGAATGGTATCACATGTGCAACTAAGCAAACAGAAGGTCTCCTGATAAGGATGGTTTTGAAAGGGGTATTAAAAAAAAAAACCCAAGCAAACAAGAAATGCTGCTGACATTCTAAACCAGGACAGAACTGTTACTGGGAGGCTGTACTTTGTTTTGTATTATGATGGCAAAAAGCCCACATCAATCAAAATACCCTCATTGTTAGCATGAAAAGTAAATCTTATGTCTTGGTATTCCTTTTATTTTGGAAGAGGGGTTTGTTGGTTGTGGTATTGAAACTCACAATCTTCTTGCTTTAGCCTCCAGAACACTGGGTGGTTCCAGGCATCTGTTACCTGGCTGTCCTGGTATTGTCCATGTCATTACTTCAATTTTAAAGGTTATATTAAGTGTAATATCACAGGGCAGGACTATGTAGAGCAGGTGCTCCTACATTATCGTAGGTTAGCTTTTCTGATGCAAAAGAAGGTGGTGGAAGTGGGTGAGCGAGGATCCACACGGCCCTTACACAAAAGTGTACTTTTTAGATTATGTCATGATGGATTCTAGGGTCAACTGAAATGCAGGCAAGGCTAATATCTAAAAACACAGGTGTCTCTTCTATCCTACTGTCACTGTACAATGGCGAGAAGATGGTAAAGACACCTACAGTAATGGGGGTGGTGTCTTTTACTGCAGAAGCACCTCTGATGATACATTTATACTGGTGTTCTTATTTGGATTCAAATATCTTTTTTTTTTTTTTGGTGTTTTGATACAGGGTTTCTATTCTAGAACTCTTTCTATAGACCAGGCTGACCTTGAACTCAGAGACCTGTCTGCCTCTGAGAGCAGCTCATGGCTGTACCAAACAAATTAAATCTTGTAGGAAACAATACTATTTTAGAGGTGGTGAGGAAAACTAGCAATAGAAGGTTTTAGGATGAAAGAATGTAGAAAACTTTGAGAGTCTGCATGGTAAAGGACTGGCAAGGTGCTTCTTGGGTTGAAGAGGAGCAGCAAGTGGCCATGAAACCCAGGAAGTTGCTTATCTGACTCCTCCTGATCTCAAGAGTTTAAAATGGCTCAAACTAATGGGCATTTGCTTGAATGAGGAAGATACATACAGCCAAATTGCGAGGGAAGCTGTCTGTAGACATGATACTAAGAGCTCTCTTGCTCTCCACACCAACACAGGCCCCAAGGAAGCTAACCAGATTTCATTTGCTTACGTTTATGACATCAGCATCAGTCACTGAGTCAATTTGTTGAAGGATGGTGGATGGTGACATATAACAACCAATAACTAGAGCCTGCGATCCGATTTCATTCAGGAAACCCTCTGAAGTCTCCAGAGACATTAGGTATCCAGCTTTCAGCTTGTTCCTGTCCAATAAAAGGCAGGAGTGAGTCAGTCTTTCTTTCAGGAGCAATATAGTAAATGTATTCCAAACAGGCTAAAAAGTCTGTCATATTTCTTCACTTCAGCAATGTTTTTAGTCACATCACTATTTGGAAAGCTGTCAATTCAAAACAGTACTCAATACTCAATAGGTTGTCCTTTGATTTTGGCATATAGCTTAGGTAAAATTTTTAAGGTGAGTTTTAACCATGGAATAATTTTTAGCTCATGAGAAAAAAAAATGTTACTGTTTGGTTTTTCGTTCCTTTTTTTCTTTTTTTGTGATAGGGTTTCTGTACAAAGCCCTGGCTGTCTGGAACTTACAATGGCTGGCTTTGAACTCAGAGATCTCTGCCTGCCTCTTCTTCCCAAGTACTAGGAATAAAGTGTGTACCTCCATGCCCGGCTATGATTGTATTTTTATTTAGTTATTTTGATTTTACTTTATCCAGGCATTTTTAATGAGGGAAAATATCTACATAATTATGTAGATTCTTTTTTTTTTTTTTCTAGACAGGGTTTCTCTGTGTAGCCCTGACTGTCCTGGGCTCACTTTGTAGACCAGGGTAGCCTCGAACTCACAGAGATCTGCCTGCCTCTTCTTTCTGAGTGCTGCGATTAAAGGCATGTGTCACCATGACCAGCCTATGTGGACTCTTAATATACCATTCACTTGGCTGATAATTTTACACACACATACACACACACACACACACACACACACACACACATACACCATCAAATCCCATAACTCCATTGGGATTTATCTCAATGAGGGAAGAGCATGATGGAGAAACCAGATGGGATACAATGTCTTCTATGCCCCCATAGCTTAAACATGAATGCAAAAGATTCATTTTGAAATAAAACAAACTCAATTCACAATTATGCCATAAAGAAATTTTTATTCTTTACAAACAGCTTCAAAAGGCATCTGAGTTATCTGTACTAAAAATAAATTATTGAAAGTAAAAGTGCTTGCTAACCAAACATGACTCAAACTCAGTCCTTGAAACCCACATGGTGGAAGGAAGGAACAACTCCTCCAAGTTGTCCTCTGACCTCCATACATGTGCTGTGGCACAGGTGAGCCCATACATACAAAACAGAAAAAAAAAAAAAAAAGATGTGGCTGGAGAGATGGCTCAGTGATTAAGAATACTTGTTGCTCTTGCAGAGGGCCTGAGTTTGGTTCCCAGCACAAACACAGTGGGTTACAACCACTGGATCCAGGGATCTGACACTCTTTTCTGACCTCTGACGTCACAAGGTATACATGTTGTGCACATACATACATGCCAACAGGCAAAATACTTGTACATGTAAAATAAATCTACAAATTTTTTTTTTTTAAGCTGAGTGGTGGTGGTGGTTGTGGCGGCGCACGCCTTTATTCTCAGTGCTTGGGAGGCAGAGGCAGGTGGATCTCTGGAGTTTCCAGCCTGCTACAGAGCTAGTTCCAGGACAGCCAAGGCTACACAATGAAACACTCGAAAAACAAATTTTTTTTTTAAATTTTAAAATGATTTATTTTTATTTTATGAGAATTGATTAGTGTTTTGCCTGAATGTATGTCTGTGTGAGGGTGTTGGATCCCCTGGACCTAGAGTTACAGACAGTTGTGAGCAGCCATGTGGATACTGGGAATTGATTCTGAGTCCCCTGGTAACTGCTGAGCCATCTCTCCAGGCCCCCAATTTAAAAAAAAAAAATATAAAAAGGGAAGAACTCTGAGTAGGGAAACAAGGGTCATCTCTCAGTGCTGGGAATTGAACCTGTGTCCTATACATGCAAGGCAGGTCTCTACCACTAAATTATAGCCTTCCCTCTCCTTTTTGACACTATTCTTTGCTTTTCTATTCTTATGAGCATATAGTATTTTTAAAAATCAGATTGTAATAACTGAAGTATGAAATACATAATTAATATAGACACTTACTTGGCAGCTTGGACATCTGCACTGGAAAGGTTTCCTTGAGCAACCTGGTTTACTTGGTTGTAGGCAGCCTTGATAACCTAGAGCATACAAGTAAAAATTGTCATCAGTGGTCACAGCCTGGGTCTCCCAATGTAATCACTGCTCCTGTATTGAGGCAAAACATAACAGGAACTCTGTGGTCAGCATGTGCTCCTTAAAGCCACCATGTATACAATGTTAAGGGTTAGTAGGGCTAAATGTTCTCCTGCTGCTCCTCTGTTTGAACACTGGACCCAGCTGGTGCTGCTACTTTAACAGGTTACGGAGCATTTGGGACATGGCCTAGTAAGCAGACACAGCCACTGGAGCTGGAGGGAGGGAGGGAGGGAGGGAGGGAGGGAGGGAGGGATACAGCTGGTTCTGCTCCTGTTTCATGCATCTTAATCCAGGAGATGTAAGGAGCTGCCTCTGAACTACTCCACCACACCCCCTTACCACGACAAACTGAACTGTGAACCAAAATAAAGCCTTTCCCTTTAAACACTTGACTCTGTCACAGCAGTGAGAAATGAAGCTGCACTTAAATACACACAATATACAGAGATACAGCTGACAGTATCCACCAAGCTTCTTTCAAATCTTTTTTTTTAAACTTTTTAAAAACCCACTTTTTTTTCAAGTTGCCATAAAAGTTTTTTTAATGCTTCTTCTGAATTTCTTTGTTTTTTTAAAAATAATTTATTTTTTATTTCTTCAAGTTACATCTCAATCACAATCCCCTCCCTACTCCCCCCTCCAGTCCCACCCTTCCACTCTCCTCCCCCTCAACCCCCCATCCTCTTCCTTTTTTTTTTTTTTTTTTTAGTTTAAGGTATTTCTTTTTCCCCCCAACAGCTCTCCCTTTCAGTCCAAAAAATGGTTCTTTTTCTTATAACTATACATACAATACAAAACAACAGAAATAAATAGGCCACAATTATAAGAGTTATATGGCTTAGCATACATTCCCAATGTCCAGTCCATATGTATTTGGCACCTGACTTTAACATTCTACTATCTAACCATCTCCATGAGTTTAAAGTTCTATGTCTAACTCAGCTTTCATACTAACTTGCCTCACAATTTTAAAAATATCTTCTTAGATCCAGAACACCCTCTTGATTCCTAAACAACTCAAAATTTAACTATGAGACTCTAGCTATCTATTCTTCAACCACCTCAGAGACCTGAGAGGGATAAATCTTAAGAGGCATATGCCAGAAACTGGCTGAAGAGGGTGTCTCTCGAGGAAGACAGATTAGGCTCCATGTTAAGGAACACACAAAAACACAGATAACCTAACCTGGAAGGCTTGTACACACGTGGAACACCACAGTCCAGTAATCAAAAGAGGAGAAATTAAAAGAATCCAAAGTTTCACTGATGTGGGTACTTGGTACATATTTGCTGAGCAAACAAATTAGGATTTTCTCCACCTCAATCTTGGCATCTGTAGTTTATGGTCTGTAATCTACATTCTGAGACTTTGATTTCCTTTCCGTATTTGTTACCCACTTCCATGGCCACAACTCCAGACTTGAACATAACCTAGAACTCCCTAATATTACACAATCCCTCAGTCTCCAATTCCAAAGCCCCAGCTGCACTCGATTCACTGTCCTTATTCTCCCACTTTATAAACCAAACCTGGACGATGACACTACAAACCCATGGTCACTGTTTAAAGGAGACCCCAACGGGACCTGTTGCAGGTCCAGTCTCTGAATTTTAGTCATTCACTTCTCCAAGTCTCAGACTTTCAAGTTTCTCTTTCCCTTCATGTTGTCACTTAACATTGCTTCCCAGCATTAGCTTTTGTTGCTGAACTAAAATATCCTGTGTTCCAGATTACACTTGCTCCTCTTTTCCCAAATTTGAACCATTTATCATTTTTTAATGTCTGTATCTGCTCGAATCTGTCTTATGAATATTTCTTTCAACTTAAAACTTTCAGTGTAAACAGTGCTCCAACCCTTCCAGCCTCCTCTTCATAGACCAAGCTCCTCTCACTCTACCACCTTTTCCCTCTTTTGCACTCAATACCATTTTCTCTTTTCTTGCTATTCCCTCTGCACTCCTAAATCCTGTTGTTGTCCAGAACCCAGATGGTTTTCTTCTTCTTTTTTTTTTCCGAGACAGGGTTTCTCTGTGTAGCTTTGGCTGTCCTGGACTCACTTTGTAGATCAGGCTGGCCTCGAACTCACAGAGATCCACCTGCCTCTGCCTCCCGAGTGCTAGGATTAAAGGCGTGCACCACCACGCCCCACTTCCTTTTGTTTTTTTTGAAACAAAGAATCATGTATCCCAGGATTGGCCCAAAAGTCCCCAAAGCTGACCTTGAACTTTTGATCTTCCTGACTCCTGCCTAGTATTGGGATTAAGAGTACTGGATCACAGGCATGTGCCATCATCATGCCTAGTTTATATGACGATGCTGACTGAATCCAGTAGCTCATACATTATAAGGAAGCACTCTATCAACTGAGGCACACCCCCAGCCTTCTTAAAAATACTATCCCTACAAAGAAGACCTACAAATATGCACCCTAGACTTGATCTCTCCTAAATTCTAAAATACAGATGTCAGAACCACATGTCTAATAAGAACCAAAGTATGCACTTCCCCTTCCTGTGAGCATCACTATACACTTTGTAAAGTTTTTCCTGTAACAGATAATTCAAATATCACACCATAGATATCTTTGACCAAGCACAGTATTCAGACATTTCACATTTAACTAAAAACACAATAATGGTAGAAAAACTTTGGGGAGTTAATGAGTTTGTAACTTACATCTCCAGCAGCCGCAGCCTGAGAGATAGTGTAAATTCCAAAGAGCCCAGAATCTGAGTAACTGGCATTAAATGCAGAAACCTGAAATATAATGGAACTTTACTGTTTAATATTTTTCCAGGTAGAAGAGATCACAATTTCCTCAAGGCTGTTTGGACAAAAACTTGTACTTTTGTAATGTAAGCAAAACAGATAATAATTTACTTAATTCTGGTGAGGGCTGAAATGTTTTGCAATATCTCTTCCAGAACTGCAAAGCTTTAAGTTTTTATGTCATTTAAACCTTCCTAAAACAGCTGTTCATTGTCCTCTTTTTTTGGCAGGGGGGAGGGCTTTTCAGAGCTTCTCTTGATGACTAAGGGCAGTACAAACATAATTATAGCATACAGTATGATCTAGTGATATAGATTGTGGACTGAACCATGTGATAGACTTGATTTCTTTATTCTACTGTTGGCATTGTCTGCCTCACCAATCTGTTTGTCCTTCTCCTATAAACTCAAGGCAAAGGGATAGACACAAGTTTTGCCTAATGACCATAGCTATCTAAGGTATCCTGAAATTTAGATTGTAACAGAATGAGTCAAGTTTCAAGCTCCTGAAGTTGACCTTGAGTGTACAGAACAGCATGTACAGTATATATGTGGACTATTTAATATATATACATGTGTATTTATATTACATATATGTATATTATATGTACAATATACACATAAATACATTATATGTGTGTATATATGTATATACATATATATGTGTATATATATATATATATACACCAAACACACACACATACCACCTAACTTGTTAAAAGATGTAGATTTTCATATTTTTTTTTCAAGACAGGGTTTGTGTAGCCCTATCCTGGAATTCACTCTGTACACGATGCTGGCCTTGAAGTCACAGAAATCCTCCTGCCTCAGCCTCCCAAGTGCTGAGATTAAAGGCATGTGCTACCAAGCCTGGCCAGATTCTTTTTTGTTTTTTTGAGACAGGGTTTCTCTGTGTGGCTTCAGCTATTCTGGAACTCTGCAGACCAGGCTGGCCTCGAACTCAGAGTTCGAGGTGATTTTCAGATTCTTGAAAGAGATTTATTAATTCATATCCCTGTGAATGCAGCCTGAAAAGCCCATATTTCAAACCCCTGTTCTAGATGATTCTTATACACAATGAAGTCTGAGAATCATTGGTTTAGTTTATGTAAAGCATAAAAAGAAACAACACTTCAAGTTTAATTACAATTCTAAGATAATCCTAGACATCCTTCCACTTCTGGCTCTTTTCTGAACAAATCCTAGTGCAATGTTCTCACAACAGAGCATCAGTTACATTCATTGGTAAAGACTGACACATCAAGAAAACAATGGATGATGAATGAAGGGAAAGAATATCTTTAGGAAATTAAGCTTAAGACAAAGAGTTTCAAATTGTTCCATGGAACCCTAAGGCTTCATACAGAAGGTTCAAAGGGTTTTAAAGCTAGTCTTCAAAATTTCTTTAGAAATAAAATGCTTGTGTTGTGCACTGTAACTGGGGAATTATATACAAAATGTTCCTCTGCTTAAAAAGGCAGAAAACTAGCCGGGCATGGTGGCACACGCCTTTAATCCCAGCACTTGGGATTAAAGGGAGGCAGAGGCAGGCGGATCATTGTGAGTTCGAGGCCAGCCTGGTCTACAAAGCGAGTCCAGGACAGCCAGAGCTGTTACAGAGAAACCCTGTCTTGAAAAACCAAAAAAAAAAAAAAAAAAGGCAGAAAACTATCATTCAAATGTTAAACAGAGGGACAAAAATCAGAACGATGTTGACTGTAGTTTCCACTGAGGTGTCAAAGGACTGAGGACTTACTGAAGCACAGACCAACATGGTCTGGGCACTTTACCAGAAACTGACCACTGTTTAGTCCTACAATCTGAAGTACATTTCTGTTTGTCGTCTTTCTTTATGATATAGGGTATTTATTATGTAGTCTGGGCTGGCTTCAAACTTGTTACCTAGATGGGGGGTGTTTGAACTCCTATTACTACTGTCTCGACCTCCCACATTCTAGAATTACAGATGTGTACCATCATACTCAGCTCATTTATTGTCTTTTACAGGCAAACTAAAGGGCAAGTAATTATACATACTTGGTTGACATTTCACAATTTCTTTTTCTTTCTCACTTAAGGCAGAGTCTTGCTATGTAGTGCACATTAGCCTTGAATTCCTGATCCCCCTGCCTTACCTTCCAAGTGCTGGGATTACAAGAGTATGCCACCATGCCTGGCTGACATTCTGTACACTTCTGATGCAAATATATTTTGAAAGCATTTTCCTGTCATAAAAGTGTCAAAGGTTAACAAGGCATGGTGGCATACACCTGTAATCCTAGCATTTGGCAAGTAGAGGCAAGAATATTAAGTGGTCAAAGTCATCTTCAGCTAATAGCAAGTTTTAAGAACACAGCAAGTTTGGGATACATGAGACTTTATCTCCAAAACAACAATAAAAACAACCAACAAAGGTTATTATGAAGTTCCTATTTTTTTAAATGTTTATTTTCTATTTATGTGTATGAGTGCTCTATTTGCATATATGCCTGCATGGTAGAAGAGGGCATCATATCCTATTATGGATGGTTATAGGCCACCATGCATATAATTGCTGGGAATTGAACTAAGGACCTCTGAAAGAGCAGCCAGTGCTCTTAGCCACTGAACCATCTCTTCAGCCTTCACTGTTCTTATTGTCATCATTTTTGTGTTAATTTAAACTGGCAGTATGTGTCTGTAAACAATTCATTGTTTTTTTTTTTATTTAATTTTAATTTTTTTTTTTTTGATTTTTGGCCCACTTGCTTGAAAAACAAAGAACAGCAAAACTTAGGAAGCACCCACAGGAACAAAAAAGAGGAAGATAACAGTTATATCTAGGGAAATAAGGAAAATGAATTCTTTCTTTTATAGCATTTTCTTTCTTTATGTATCTAATGTACATATATGTTTCTGTCAGGCAATGACTACCTTGATTTTTGAGATTAGGTCTCTTACTGGTCTGCAGCTCACCTAGCAGGCAAGGCAGACTGGCCAGGGAGCCCCAGAGACCCACCAACCTGTCTCCACTCACGAGCACTGGATTAAAAGTATGTGCCATCACACTTAGCCTTCTTATATAGTTTATGGGGATTGAATTTAGGTCCTCATGCTTGGAAAGTAAGCACTTACCCCCCCCCCCCCCCCGCTTCTAGTGTACTGGAATATCAGGTTTGAGCCACCCAATCAAGCATATACTTGTTCATCTTAAATTTTAAAATCAGACTATCATTACTAGATAGTCAAGACTGTATCACAAGTAATGTATTTCTGGAAGCTAAAACAGGAGATGTTGACTGCTCAGACTCACATCAAAAGGCTGGTGATTTCCTTTGGCAACACTTTGGCTCAGGAGGCTGGTGGTGTTGTTGCCTCTTTTGATATGTGGTCCAGCACCAAGAAGATGCTGAAGTACACTAAATGCATTTGCTTCTGTATTTCCAAAGGCAGCACTTTCGGCTACAATAGCAGCATGGACCAGGTTGTCTCCATTTTGCTCTCTATTTTCACCTGGGATCATGTAAAGAGGGAGGAGTAAGAAAAATAACTTCATTCCCATTGGCTTTACTCAGCAGCATTCTCTGTGACCCAGTACTGATTAACTAGGACTAGGCTTGTGCTTTACCAGGTCTCCCCATCAAAGCCATGTTTAGCCTAACCCTTGAGCCGTCTATTTCTTCTCTTCTGTACTGACATGGATTGGTAGTAACAATCAGGCCAAGACTGTCCCAACATGCTATTTCTGCAGGGAAATGCCACTGGCGTATGCTATTAAATATAGGAGAGAGAATACTTACCTCCACGGTATTTGGTTTTTGCACCAGGCAGACCAAGGCCACCCCTGATGTTGAGAAATTGTTCAGCAACTTGCTTTAGGACAGAATGACTCACACCTGTTTCAATGGAAGCAGAGACAAAGCTAGAGTCAGTATTTCTACAATATAATTATAAAGCATCTGTTTTTCTTTGTTATTAAACACAAACAGCTTTGAGGCAGCTCAGCAGGCAAAAGCACTGGAGATCAGAGTTGGATCCCTGGATCCCATCTGAGAGTAGAAGAAGAGAACTGACTCTACAAAGTTGTCTTCTGATCTCCATACATGTGATAGTGGCCTGTGCGCACCTCTAATCATGTACACATACAAACTAAATAATTATTTTAAATCCAAAAGTACATAAATATTACAGAATAAACCGCAAAGAAATGGTTTTGTTTCATTGAAACACTTTTCAATGAATCTTCTTGCCAAAAAATACCACTCTTTCTGGTATCAATTTACAATTTATTATTTTATGTATACTTATTAGTATATGTTAATTTTCTTTCTTTCTTTCTTTCAAGACAGGATTTCTCTGTGTAGCCGTGGCTGTCCTGGAACTCACTCTGTAGACAAGGCTGGACTTGAACTTAGAGATTCACCTGCCTCTGCCTCCTGAGTGCTGGGATTAAAGGCATGCACCACTACTGCCCAGCTTCTTTTGTGGTGCCAGAGGTGGAATCTAAGGCCTCAAGCAGGCTAAACATAAGTTCTACCACTGAGCTATACCCTAAGACTCTATTTTAAAAGTAATGGTATTCTCTTTAATGATCCTAAATTGTCTTCCATAATTTGTATCTTTGTAAGTTGTTAGAAATGGTTATAAAATATTCCACTCTATAGATACATCATTATTCAACCAATACTTTCTTAATAGACATTAGCGTGTTTCTAATAGCCGTTGGAATATTGCATTGTACACCAAAGGACAATCAAGAGTGAAAAGACAACCTATGTAATATATGTACAAGCCACATACTTGATAAGGGGTTATATAGTATCCAAAAAAGAACTTTTAATAGATATATTCAAAAGCTGTCAATTTATACTCCTACCAGTAATTCTTTTTCTTTTCAAGACAGAGTCTTACTAGGTAGCTCTGGAACTCACTATGTAGACCAGGCTGGCGTCAAACTCAGAGAGATCTATCTGCTTCTGGAGTGCTGGGATAAAGCCACCATGCCCAGCACGCCAAATTTTGAACAGTGTGTACATCTCCAAATCCTAGGTAATACTGGGAAGTGCCAACCTTTTAATTTTTGCCAATCTTGCAGATTAAAATTTCTTTACTTATTAGAGATGTTCTTTGCTTATAAAAATTTACCTTTGTCACAAATTTTGCAAACATTGTCAAGACTAGAAAAGAAGTAGTAAATACTGGAATTTGTTTCCCAAACAACTAGTAATTTAAAACCCTGTCATATACCGTCTACTAGTTTTCAGAATGTTCAACCCTATGCATATGCCATGTATGCATATGCCATGCAGTTTAAGGGGTTGCTCTTGGGAAGCAAACTGGCATGCAGGCAATCTCAGACTTACCAAGTCCAACCAACGCCATTCTTGAACTTGTGAAGTGGTTCTGAACAAAGTAATGTAACTGAGGATGTAAAGAAGAGCTATTAGGTTAGAGTATAAATACATAAGGCAAAAAAACATACAAGTGCAGTGTGGTAGGAAAAATTTCCTACCATAAAAATTTCCAGGTTTGACCTTGCTCCAACTGTAGACAGATCGCTGTCCAAAAAGGACAAAACTTGGAAGCAGGTAAGTCGACAACCTAGCTCTGCCAAGACAGGGTAGGCAAGTCGTTCATAATTCCTGCTCTACAATCAATGTCTGTCAGAGAAACGGGGCCAAACGACTGAAGATCGATGCTGTAATGTATGGAGAGAATATGGGAACTGTCCAGGCAGCCACTGGTATGTCATTTCTTAGTTTTGGAAGCTGCAGGCCCTGCACTTCCTATATAATCAGATATATTTATCCCTCTCAGATCTCTGAGGTGGTTGAAGAACAGATAGCTAGAGTCTCATAATTAAATTTTGAGTTGTTTAGGAATCAAGAGAGTGTTCTGGATCTAAGAAGATGTTTTTAAAATTGTGATGCAAGTTAGTGTGAAAACTGAGTTAGATATAGAACTTTAAACTCACGGAGATGGTTAGATAGTAGAATGCTAAAGTCAGGTGCCAAATACATATGGACTGGACACTGGGAATGTATGCTAAGCCATATAACTCTCATAATTGTGGCCTAATTAAAAAAAAAAAAGTATGGGAAAAGAATTTCCAGGTTTGAACGTTGCCATAATGAACTACGAAGGAGAAGCTACTGCTCATCACACTGTGATTTTTTTTTTTTTTTTTTTTTGGTTTTTCGAGACAGGGTTTCTCTGTTTAACAGCTCTGGCTATCCTGGACTCGCTTTGTAGACCAGGCTGGCCTCGAACTCGCAAAGATCCACCTGCCTCTGCCTCCCAAGTGCTGGGATTAAAGGCGTGCGCCACCACCGCCTGGCTCACACTGTGATTTTATCACTAAAAACTACGGCTTCAAAGAGCAAGACTTTCATTGTGCTCACGGTTCTATAACTGATGAAAACTAATAAAACCTGAATTTAAACAGAATGAACAGTTTGAGAATTGTATCTCAATTAAAACTGAATGAATGGCTAGGAAAAAGTGATTAAAGCACTTGCTATACAAACATCAAAACCAATTTGGAGCTGGGCGCGGTGGCGCATGCCTTTAATCCCAGCACTTGGGAGGCAGAGGCAGGCGGATCTCTGCGAGTTCAAGGCCAGCCTAGTCTACAAAGTGAGTCCAGGACAGCCAGGGATGCACAAAGAAACCCTGTCCCAAAAAACCAAAAACCAAACCAAACTAAAAACCAGCAACAACAGCAGCAGCAGCAGCAGCAGCAACAACAACGACAAAACAGTTTGGAACCCAGAACCCATGGAAATGCCAGGTGGGCATGGTGGCCTGACTGTAATTCCAGTCATGGAAAGCAGAGCTCTGTGTCTGATTGAGAGAACCTGACTCAATAAATAAGGTGGAAGAATGATTGAGGATGATTGCTGACTTAAGCCTTGAACCTCCACATGCATGTGCACATCCTTACATGCATCCATATACATCATACCACAGACATACAAATGGAAAAATATTTTAAAAAATAAATGGAAACAAATTAGGAGTATACACTGGCTTGAAATCAAGAATGAGACTAAATTTATGCACTTAGTATAACAGATTATTATAAATTACATCTAATTTATTGTATCTTTTTTTGTTTGTTTTTTGAGACAGGATTTCTCTCTGTAGCCCTGGGTGTCCTGGACTCACTTTGTAGACTGGGCTGGCCTTGAACTCACAGAGATCCGCCTGCCTCTGCGTCCTGAGCAATGGGATTAAAGGTGTGTGCCACCATGCCTGGGTAATTTACTGTATCTTGCAAGACACAGGTAATCAATCATACAACACTATAAACATTCTATGACAGACTACTATATTTTTCCTATTTATTTTCCCCCTTGTTACTTTCTCTCTCTCTCTCTCTCTCTCTCTCTCTCTCTCTCTCTCCCTCCCTCCCTCCCTCCCTCTCTCTCTTTCTTTCTTTGTGATAGGTCTGTCCTACCCATTTTTGAAACCAATTTGTCTGGGCTGGGATCCACGACTGAATAAAAAGGAAAAAGCTAGTGAAGCACCAACGTTCATCAAAGTGTTCCCTGACTGTGGATGCAATGTGACTAGCTGCCTCATCCCCCACTGTCATGCCTTCCTGCATGACAGACGGTAGCCTCAAACTCTGAGTCAAAAGAAACTTTCTGCTTCCTCTGATTTTTTTTTAAAACCAAGAATGTGATCATAGCAATGGTAAAAATTACCAATACAGTTTCCAATACAGACTGCACAATTGTCTATGAGATTATAAATACAAAAATAACATCACTTTCCTTCAACTCCCACTGTTTCTGATAACCACACTACAGACAGATAAAGTCGATTCCAGTGCAATGTTAGTCAAACCAGTCAACTGAAGCCGGATGCAGTGAAGCACACCTCTGTGATGCTGGCACAGAGAATGTCAAGGCAGAAAATTCTGAGTCTGAGGTCAGTCAAGGTTATTACACAGAGAAAAAAACCCCAGCTGCTCATTCATCCAACCAGCCACACATGACTACCAAAAATCAGTGAGGTTTGGGAATCTAGGTTTACATGACCACCTTAGGTTAAGCAAACAAAAAGCAGGACTGGTATCTATTTTATTATGAGTAATAAATAGCTCCCAGGGACTGAAAATTGTTTTGGGGGCAGGGAAATCCCCTCACTTTATAGGTAAAGTGCCTATGGACTCATTTATGAGCAGATACACTGTTCTATACCCCAGAGACACAGTACCTACTGGAGGGTTCACAAAGTGACTCAAGTAGTACTGTAGCAAATGCTGGCTCAACTTTCACCAGTTATCAAGAAGCTGCAACCTAAAAGAACCATGAACACCCGTGCAGTCACCTTAGATAACCAAACTATTATCTTTCTACGGATGTTTTTCTACTAAAGCTGAATGGCTAAAGTGTTAGCAATTTCTTAGCAAATTTCCTCAGCCTTCCCTTAGCCTAGGAACATATTAAAAAATAAAATGAACAAGCCAAACCAAAATGGCCTTTGAGAGCTTGACTTTATCACAGTTAACATCCTAATATTTGTCTATAGTTTTCTGCTTTAAATGAGACTTTTTGGTTCATCCTAATTCATAAGTTGCTTTTATTTACAATATGCTATAGACTGTTTACATATTTTTTAATATTCTTTCTTATTAAAAAAAGTAATTGCATTAATTATTATGGTGCATGTGAGTCCAGGTATGAGTGTGCCATAGTGAATGTATGGAGGCTAAAAATAATGTTGGAGAGTTGGTTCTTTTCTTCCATAGTGGAATGTGGGATCAAACTAAGGTCACTGGATTTGTGTGGCAAGAGCTTTACTTGATAGCCATCTCAGCAACCCTCAGTTAGCATTTCTGAATGAGTAAACAATGTGCCATTCTACAATAGGCGCTTACGTAAGCAATCACCTAATGCTGGCTATTAACCTGTCTCTCATTTTTACAATTACACAGAGATGCTGTGTAAATACAATTAGGCGTCACTGAGAGAGTTCTGCTGTTGCATCCTTTAGCTGCCTATGTGACATTTTTTCACCAAGGGGAGTCTGACTAACTCACTGGAAGGTAGTCACATAAAGTGTTTCCAATTCCAGCCCTATGTCAGGAATTATGATTTTTCTCCCCCAGACAAATCTTCACTATCTTAGAGTAGCTTCAAACTTGAGGCAATCCTACCGCTGAGCAATCCAAGTGTTGGGGTTATACGTTTGAACCACTATATTGTTTTATGAATTATGATTTTTGAAAATGTGTCATAGAATGGTAGACATTAAATTACAGATTGGCAGGTCAAATGAGGTTACATGGTTTTCTAATTACCAACTACAAATGAGAAAAAACCCTCAATACTTGAGTCAATACTTAAGAGTTGGTAATTTCAAAAATTTCTTTTTGTGTGTGCATGCATATATACACATGTGATAGTCAGAGAGCTCTGTAGAGTTGGTTCTCTTCCCACCTTTACATGGCTCCTGGAGGTTACTAGTCTTCACAAATGCCTTACTATTAACTCATCTCTCCAGGCCCTCAAATTTTCTGATAAAATATTAGGGAGGGATAGCTGGTAGAAGTAGGGTATTAAGATTATATCCACCTATCTACACTTACAACATCACCAGTTCATGCTTGATGCTGCAGAAAAGGGCACTCGATTCCCTGGAGTTATAGAGAGTGAGTTATCATGCATGTGCTGGAAATCAAATCTGAGTCCTCTAGAAGTGTCTGAGCTGCTCTCCAGCTCCAATAGGCAATGTTTCTTGTTTTAGAAACAAATGCATACATTTGTCTGTGACATGAGATAAATCTGGCCTGTTGGCCCAGGGAGCTGGTATGCTAGAAAAGGTAAATGAACAATGCTGACTAAAGACTGAATGGGAAGTTAGAAAGTGAGGTTCATTTCATATGTTATCAGAGGCACTAAATATTTATAACCACAAAGTAATTTACCATGATATTAAACCATTAAATTATTAAAATATACACACACACAGAAAAGGCTATAGAAGAAAATACATCAGGTATTAATATTGAGTGCCTTTAGGCATGTAAGATAGTTTTTGTTTTTGGCTCTGAGTCTTTATTCTTGGTGTTTCCTCTGCTTAGAATTTCTTTCTCCATGCATACTCAGTGTGTGTGCGTGCATGGGGTATATGCACATGCACAGGGGAGAGGCCAGGCATTCCGCTCTGTCACTCACTGTTTTACTCCTTTGAGACAGAGTCTCTTACTGACTCTGGAGTTAGGCCGGCAGCCAGCAAGCGCGGTGATTCTCCTGTCATAACACTGGGGTCACAGGTGCATGTGGCCACTCTTGGCTATTTACATGGGTGTTAGAATCTGAACTCAGACTCTCCTGTTTGTGAAGCAGGAGCTCTTACACCTAACCGATTCTCCAGACCCATGTGAGACAATCTCATTCTTTATTTTTCTCGTTTTAGACTTTGGTCTGGTGGCTAGGCATGAGCATTCATGGAATGCATTCCATCACTTACTTCTTCTGATGTTATTTTCCCCATCCTATAATCAGGACAATACAAGGGATTCGCCAAGGAATTCTTGTAGGCAGCATCATGCAACTTCTCAATGACACCTGAAAGACAGATACACATCAGGCACTCAAATGTATAGACAGCTATGGTATTTTTTAAAGATAGCAACAAGCCTATACAGATTTGAGATTCAAGTTTTCACACTTGAAATTTGTTACCACACAACTTCTAGCAACTTTTAAAGTTGTGTCTGTGGAATACACAGAAAAAAGAGCAGTTGTCTCTGCAAGACAAGAATAATTCATTTATTCTGAATCTGACTTTATCTCCAAGTTTCCTCCCTGGGTAATGAGAGACTTGCCAAGACACAGGGAGCTATGAAAGCATTAGGTTTAGGTTAATCAGCAGTTTCTGGGAGTCAAAAGCTACCATTGACCTGGACTTACCCTTTCATGGTAACCTGGCACCCCTGTCCCTGCCTTCTGGTTTCTATGCCTTCTCTGGAACTGTATTTCCTACATCTGTTTATTATTTTGGCACAATTCCTGACACCAGGCACTGTGCTAGTTGCTAGAAACAGAGATGAATCAGATACAATGGCCACTCTCAAAATGTTGAGGAGAAAATTTATTTAAAAAAAATTGTTGTGAGTAATGTTAGCAGTGACAGTGACGTGTGTAGCTGGGCACATGGGACAATGTGAAATGGAAAAGAGGAAAAGGAAGAAAATCTGGGAAAAGTCTTCTAGGATGACTGAGCAATCCCCAGGTGGACGATCTGTGAATAGCATAAAACACAGAGGAAACAGACAAAGCAAAGTCTGATGTGGGCTGTCTGTGTGTTTGGGGAGGGTTGGGGAGGGCGGTGTGAGGAGTCAGTGCTGGAAAGAGAAGATGTAGGGGCAGGGAACAGTAGCTAGGAAGAAGAATGGCTTTGCAAAGTCTTCACTGTTAAGGAATGAAAAATGTTTAAGGATATAGGTATGTTTATCCTGATTTAAACATTACACATGTAGACAAATATCAAAACCTACATAGTTTCTATTAATAAACACAATTTTTGTATATAAGTAATCATAATAAGAACGAAGAGAAAGACGGGGTCAGATGAGAGCTATAAAGGCTAGACAAGAATTCTGGATTCTAACTCAAAAGCTGTTTTTAAAGGATGTTCACTTAGTTGTCAAAGGATTACTAGCAAGGAATCAGAAGTTGGACTAAATTAGTAATCCTAGAGGTGGAGGTGAAAACAGCCAGGAGATGTAACAGGACATGTTTGGTCAGAAAAAGATGAAGGCTGGAATCCTGGTGGTGAGAAGCAGCCACCCTGAACATGTAAGTCATTTTTTTCTACAACTCTGTCATTTGATCACATTCCTATGTGACACAGCATCACTGTGATATATATTGGCCACACAAACCTTTCACTAAGTTGAAGACAGGTTCTTTCTCTACAGTCCTGCATTTGGTCCCTGGTGCCACTCAGAGCCACTACAGTTGGTCCCTACTCTGGCCCACCTGCTAATTTTTTGCTCCTACCAGAAGCTGTGTAATGTCTAAAAGCCAGCAGTATTTGTTTACAAATTTGCTTTGCCAGCTGTATCTATTAAGATTAGATAATCAAACACTACAAATATCAATCAAAAAAGTTATTTAAGAATTATGGAGTGGGGGGAGGGCTGGAGAGATGGCTCAGCAGTTAAGAGCACTAGCTGTTCTTCCAAAGGTCCTGAGTTCAATTCCCAGCAACCACGTGGTGGCTCACAACCGTCCACAATGTGATCTGATGCCCTCTTCTAGCTGCAGGTGTACATGTGGATAGAGCATTCATATACATAAAATAAATAAAATGTTTAAAAAAAAAGAATTATGGAGTGGGCTGGAGAGATGGCTCAGCAGTTAAGAGCACTGACTGCTCTTCCAAAGGACCCAGGTTCAAATCCCAGCACCTACATGGCAGTTCACAGCTGTTTAATTGCTGGATGTTCTGGCACATGCCTTTAATCCCAGCACTTGGCAGGCAGAGTCAGGTGGATCTCTGTGAGTTCAAGGCCAGTCTGGTCTACCAAGTGAGTCAGGGACATCTAGGGCTACACAGAGAAACCCTGTCTCCAAAAACCAAAAAAGAATCACGGAGTATTTTTTTCTTAAATTTTTGTCGAAAAACAGTTTTTCTACAATATATTTTGTTCATGTTTTGCCCCACCCAACTTTCTGTTCTTTCTCTCTCTTTAAAAGCAGACAAAAACCAGGCCAGCTGCGGTGGCCCCTGTCTTTAATCCCAGCACTCAGAAGGCAGAAACAGATGGATCTTTGAGTTCGAGGCCAGCCTGGTCTATAGAGCAAATTTCAGGACAGCTAGGGCTACACGGAGAAACCATGTCTCAAACACACACACACACACACACACACACACACACACACGAACAAAAACAGAAATCAAAATAAACAAGCCAAAGACCAATAAGACAAAAAATGTGGGGTGTGCTTTGGATGAACCCTATTAAGGGGAAGTAAGTGACAAGAGCAACATGTAACAGTAAATTGCAACAGTAAAACAAACTGCTGCTGGGTTTTTCTAAGCAAAAGAAAACCAAAACCTAATGGAATGGAGAACAGGGACAGTATGTAGGAGTATACCATCAATTTGCCCACTATCAAATGAGGAAAATACCAATACAAATGTTTAGTAATAACAAAACAAACAAGACTCGTAAGTAATGGAGCACATTCTGGGAGGTATTTTCATATCCACATAGGATTTTTTTTGTCTTTTTAAAAAAAATTATGTTTATTTATTTCATTAAGTTACATCTCCATCAGTGTCCTCTCTCATCCATCCCACTCCTCTATTGAGGAGTGTCCCTACATATTAGCCCCTCTCAGTTCAGCAGTCATATGAGGGCTAAGAGCTTCTTCTTGCCCTGGGGGCTTACAAGGCAGCACCCCTAAGGAAAATTGTCCCATTAATAGGTAACAAAGTCTATGTTCCTGGTCCTTCTGGTGTGTTGGTTGTAGGATAGTTATCCTGTACTATATGGCTAAAATCCAATTATAAGTGAATAGATGCCATGTGCATCTTTCTGAGTCTGAGTTAGCTCACGCAGGATGAGCTTTTCTAGTTCTAACCATTTGGCTGCAAATTGCATGATTTCCTTGTTTCTGATAGCTGAGTAGTATTCCATTGTGTAAATGCAGAATTTTTTTTCTTTACAAACTGACCTAGTACCATGGAAACAATAGAATGGAATCTGCAAATGTACTTACGAGTCTGTACACTCTGAAAGGCAACAGCTTTGTCAATCTTTAGCTGAGACTGAAGGGCAGCTACTTCCCAACGGCGAAATTCTGGTGCTGTGGTGACATTGAGCAGGAATTCCATCAGGATCTCACTACAGAACACCAATGAAGAGGTACAGGTCACAAATGTATGCTAGTGTTATGACAAATATCTTTAATCCGACATCTGGTAGGTGGATGCTGGAGGACTTTTGTCTTCCAGGTTAGCCTGAGCTATGAAGTAATATACTTTGTCTTGAAAAACCAAGGACTTGGGTGTGAGCTCAAGGACAGAATGCTAGCTTGGCATGCCCTAAGGCTCTAGGTCAGTGTTTCTCATTCTTTTTGTTTTTTTTTAAACATTTATTTATTTATTTATTATGTATACAGTATTTGCTCTACATTTATGTCCGGGCAGATCTCAATGCAGACGGCTGTGAGCCACCAGGTGGTTGCTGGGAATTGAACTCAGGACCTTGGGAAGAACAGCCAGTGCTCTTAACCTCTGAGCCCACCTCTCCAGCCCTCTCATTCTTTCTAATGCTGCAACCTTTTAATACAGTTTCTCATGTTGTGGTGGCCCCTAACCATAAAATTTTCATTGATACTTCATACCTGTAATTTTGAATTGTTATGAATTGTAATGTAAATACCTGTGTTTTATGATGGTCTTAGGCCATTGGACCTCAAAGGAGTTGTGACCCGTAGGTTGAGAACCACTGTTGTAGGTGATCTTCAGGACCACAACAAAATATAAAATCAATATTTTGGATAGTAAACTCCTGGGCCTGTGATATCTTGAAAAATGGTTCTTTTAGGTTGGGAGGATGGCTCAGACTGGGGTTCAATTTCCAGAACCCACATGGTAGCTCATAATCATTTGTAACTCTAGTCCTAGGAGATCCAATACCCTCTTCTGGTTTCCTTGGGGACCATGCATACACGAGGTACAGAGACATTCATGCAGGCAAAACACTCATACATATAAATAAAATAAAATGGTTTTTAAAAGATAAATAACATTCAGTATGTTGTGTGGGCAAAAAGTGGTGGTTACATCACTATATAGATACTAAACTATAATCTTGTTTGTTGTTAGGAGCCTAATCAACAACAGGTTTGTGACTAATATTCCAAAATAAAAGTCTAAGGTCACAATGACAAAATGTCAACTGAGTAGTAGCTTAGTCTTTGTTTTGTATCTATTTTTAAGTTAGCATACAAATATTAGGTTTTATTCTGGCATTTTAAAACAATTTTATTGATCCTCCTCCTCCTCCCATCTTCTTCTCTATTCTTCTGTCCCCCCCTCTACTTGTACTTTTCCACAGCCAGTTGCTTCCTTTCTTCTTTCGTGTCACAGGTCTTTTACTGTCTTCTCTGTCCTTTTCTTTCAAGGCAGGGGTTCTCTGTATAGCCGGGCTATCCTAGAACTCACTCTGTAGGCCAGATTAGTCTTGAACTCACAGAGCACCTGGCCATTACAGGCAATTTTCAAACTGCCATGTGGGTGCTGGGATTTGAAATTGGGTCCTTTAGAAGAACAGCCTGTGCTCTTAACCACTGAGACATCTCTCCAGTTCCTTCTCTGCCTTTTTCAATTCCTTGTGGTTCCCTTTCCAGTGTCATGAACTATGCCCATACTTTCTCACACATACATAAACATTAAAAGCTAGGACCTACTGGTATTCGTCTTTCTGAGTGTAGGTCACCTTGCTTAATATAAACTTGGTATTTCTTTAAAAAGCAGACGTTTCTATTTTTATTATAAACTTTTTCTTTAGATTTGAAAAGTTTTATATATATATATATATATATCCATATCCATATCCCTCTATATAGGTTTATAAACGAGTGCAGGTACCTGTGGAAGCCAAAAGAGGGCATTAGATCCCCTGGAACTGTAGCTACAGGCAGTTGTGAGGCTCCATATGTGGGTGTTAGGAACCAACTTGTGGTCCTCTGCAAGAGTATTATGCATTTTTTTTTTAGGTTTTTCAAGATAGTGTTTCTCTGTGTAACAGTCCTGGCTGTTTTAGAACTTACTCTGTAGCCTAGGCTGGCCTTGAACTCACAGAGATCCGCCTGCCTCTGCTGGGATTAAAGGCATGAGAGTAGTATGCATTCTTAATTACTCACTAAACCATTTCTCTGGTCCCAAAACATTTTTTTCAACTGAATTTTTTATTTAATAGAATTCATTATGACATTTTCACACATATATGTCATTGTACTATCTGCCCCTAGTATCCCCATAAAAGCAGATGTTCTAATACACGGAAGTACTTACATATCATTCCGAATGCCTTCTACAGTGTAAGCCATGTTTTCCCTTGTTGCAGTCACACTGAATTGAAAATGAATTAAAGTGAATTATCTGAATCAGAAAATAGTGAAACTAATATATATTCAACTAAAATTTTAAAGTATTTTTTTAAAAAAATGGTAAATAAATCCACCTTAAAAAGTAACCTAATTTTGACTCATGCTACAACATGGATGAACCTTGAGGACTTTGTTAAGTAAATTACTAACAAACATATTTTGAATAATTTATTCATATGAAGAACAAAATGACAGCAAAATGTAAAGCTGACATTCCAATAAAAGGACAATCAAAATCAGAGAAAACAGGATGGTGCCAAAGATGAAGGGAATGGGAGGTCACAGTGTACTGTACAGAGTTTCAGTTCAGTATAACAGTAAAGTTTCAGAGGTGGACAGCGGTAATGATTATTAAATGCCACTTAATGCCATTGAACCATATATACATTTAAAGTGGCAAATTTTATATTCCACACATTTTATAATGAAAAAACAAAAGGGAAAATATTCAAGACTCCTTTGTACCCCTTAGATAACAATTCCTTTAGTTTCCCTAACACCAGAAACCATAACCCTAAGTAACATTGCCTTTAAACTCTTTACACAGATATATACATTTATTTCACTTCCTAACTACAGAGCAGTTAGGCAGTGAACCATTAGTTCTTTTAAAAAAATTATGTGTATGTGCCTACGGAGGCCGGAAGCTAGTGTGAGATCCCCTAGAGCTGGTATCACAGGTCCCCTGGAGGAACAGTGGGGATTCCTAACCACAGAAATATTTCTAGCTCCCAAATCATTAGTTCTTCATAGTCCCATGATGGCCACCAGTCTTTATCCATTTCCTTGAACTGGACTTTTAGCTTCCAGTCTTTAGACCATAACACAGGTGTGGCACCATAGTACCACACTACTAATACTGTTTCTGGTTTCCTCTTAGGGGAATAGTCTTTTTTCTACCTTTTGTCCCTTTTATTGTGGTTCCCCCCCCCACCAATTTATAGTTTTACTTTCCCCAATCAGAAACCTTTTGCATATCGTATATACTAACCATATCTACTCCCAGTCACATGTATCTACTGTATGCACAGCCAGGTTTCACATTTTTGATGAAAATTGAAATTCAACTTTTCCCCTTCTGTTTAAGAAATCTTTAATCCCTTTGTTAACAAAAAGGAGTCATTTCTACATTCCCCACCTCCTTTGAGACAGGGTCTCACTGGGTATTCCTGGCTAGCCTGGAGCTCACGGAGATCCACTTGCCTCTGCCTCCCAAGTGTTGTGACTGAATGCCTATACCATCATGCCCAGCTCCCCTTACCCCTAAAGACTTTATTTTTAATTGTGTATATAAGTGTGTGTCTGTGAGGGAGTATGTGCACATGAATGACTGTAATGGCCAGGTGTTAGATTCCTGTAAGTGGAGTTAAAGGAATTGTGAGCTGTCTGACATGAGTGCTGGGAACAAACTCAGGTTCTCTGCAAGAACAATGTACCTTTTAAACTCCTGAACTATCTCTCCAGCCCTGGATATTTCTTGTTACTATTCAACAAACCTTAATTTACCACCAACTGCTTCAATTCCACGGGTTATCTTGAAAGACGAAGCTCCTTTGGTAGTCTTGAAAAAGAAAGGATGCTTTTCTTAGTAGTTCTTCAATACCAGGTCTGCCACACATCACACACTGTATCAAATCTATTGTCTTAATTGTTAATAGCAGATCCAAATAGAACTTTATTAGGTAGGTCCTAACTAGCAGGTACTTTTTCATAAGAATTATGAGATTCAACAAAATGCACTGCATGAACATTTTGCTTTGTTTTTTTCTGAGACAGTCTCCTAACATGGTCCAGGCTAGGCTGTAACTTCTAAGCAGGTCAGGTTCATCTCACTAACATGGTCCAGGCTAGCCTGTAACTTCTAAGCAGGTCAGGTTCATCTCACTAACATGGTCCAGGCTAACCTGTAACTTCTAAGCAGGTCAGGTTCATCTCACTAACATGGTCCAGGCTAGGCTGTAACTTCTAAGCAGGTCAGGTTCATCTCACTAACATGGTCCAGGCTAGCCTGTGACTTCTAAGTAGGTCAGGTTC
>CAJQZJ010036515.1:0-11682 GCA_907164525.1 Lophiomys imhausi
CCCAAATCCGCACAGCTGGGGTTAATACGAAAACATATTCTGTATCTTTCTAGTTTTTTTTTTTTTCTTTTCTTCGAGACAAGTTTCTCTGTGTAGACCTGGCTATCCTTGGAACTCACTCTGTAGACCAGGCTGACGTTAAACCCACAGAGATCCACTTGCCTCTGCCTCCCAAGTGCTGGGATTAAAGGTGTGCCCACCACACCTGGCCTATTTCTGCATTTTTTAAAAGAAACCAAAATTCCAGAATTGTCACTATAGGACATACTTCAATTTGTCGACACAGGACATGACTTTTCAAACAGGACCCTGTAGTGCAGAAATTAGTGCCAACATTTAGTAAATGGGACCTCATGAGACAAAAAGAACCCTTCTATACAGCAAAGGATACCATCACTCAAGTGAAGAGGCAGCCAACAGAATGGGAAAAAAAACTTTATCAGTCATATATCTGACAGATTATTAGTGTCTAAATTATATAAAAGAAAAACCTCAAAAACTAAACATCAAGAAAACAAATAGCTCAGTTAAATCTTGGGACATAAAATTAAATGGAGTTCTCAAAAGAAGAAATAGAGATGGCTGAGAACACAATTGTTTTTCAACATCTTTAACCACAGGGAAATGCGAATTATAACTATGTCATCTTACACTGGTTAGAATGGCTAAGACAGAAACACCAAATGACAACAAAAGCTGATGTGCTGGTGTGGATGTAGAGAAAGGGGAACACTTTCAATTAGCTGCTAGAGGGATTGCAGACTGCTGCAGCCGCTATGGAAATCAGTGTGGAGGTTTCTCAAAAAGCTAGGAATAAACCTACCATGTGATCTAGTTATATCACTCTTGGGCATATACCCAAAGTACATCCAACTACAGAGAAGGCTGCTTATCTGTGTTCACTGTACTCACAATAGCCATAAAATGCAAATAGCTCAGATGTCAATCAGCTGACGAGTGGATAGCAAAAAGTGGCACATTTATACAACAAATTACTATTCAGCTGTTAAGAGAAGTGAAACTAGCAAATAAATGGATGGAACTGGAGTTAATAATTCTGAATGAGGTAACCTATCCAGAAATGTTTTCTCTCATATATGGATGCCAGCTTAGAAGTCAAGAAACTAGTAAACAGCAATGGGGAAAGGTGAAACTTTCAAAGTGGGGGAGGGGGGAGGAGATAGAAGACTGTAGATGTTATGAGAGTGTGAGAGGAACTGAGGGAAGAAATGTGGGGTTGACTTCATCAAAACATAAAACTCTCATACAATTGAGGTTCTCATTAAGAAAGTTCTATTACAGAAGGAAGGGAAGCACTGAACTGCCTGATCAATGAGGTTAAAGTCCAAGAGCTCACGACAATAAAATCAGCGGGAACCATTCAATAAAGATAAAAAGAACCTGTATTCCTGGTAAGTACAGCACGGATGAGAGTGCCTTCACTGAGACAGCGCCAGTGCTTGAAGTTCTTAGCATGTAATACACAAAGAACTCACTAAAGAAAGGGTCAGCTTGATGTCTCCAGGGCTCATATAATGTGTGTAGAGTATGTGTAAGGGTGCTGGTCATTTTCCCAAGGATGGCTTATTCTGGTGAACAGGACTAAGAGGCGATGTGGGCAGTGAGTTAAGAAATTATTTTTTTCATGCTCTCTTATCTGAATGTAGATATATGTTCATATAATTTTATCCTTAGGCAAAGAGTACTCGTCTAATATTTTAAACTTCTAAAATGTTCACAGAGTATTGCAAATTGAAGTAAAATGTACTAAATTGTATTTATATTATATAAAGTGAAATGTTCTAATTATACATGGATTTGAACAGATGCTGTGGATCTAGAAGAAATTATAAGTAAAAAAGGAAAAACAGAAAAAGAAAAACTGAACACATCATAGAAACAAGACTAAGCTGAAGTTATTCAGATAGAAAGGTAGAATTTAAATTACAGTGTTTATTTGGCAGCTTGAGACAGCTCTGTGAAGGAATTTCTAAGATCACATTGTATGCTTCCTATAGATGAATTTGGCAGAAGTAATCCATTTGACTCACCTAAATGACTAACTTCCTTGTAAGACTGAGCTCGTTTAAGACTGGTGACGCTGATAATGAGAGAGCCCAACAAATTTGCTAGGTCAAATAGTTTTAGTTTGTGTAGAAAACTACTACTATTTGTAAAGTATTTTGACAAAAAAAAAAAAAAAAAAAGGTGAGCATTAATGACCCAATGGCCTCCAATCCTAGAAAGGTTCAGCTCCTAGTTGTCAGCATAGTGGCATACCTATAATCCTAACTCTGTCCCCCAGTCTCTTCTCCACCAGAAGTGATTTAAGGAGAATCAGAACTTTGATGCAAGCCTGGGTATATAAAACCCTTGCCCACATCTGTGCAAAAACAGAAGGAAAGGAGAGAAAGAGGAAGGGCAGGCTCAGTCATAAGCAGTTCCTAATCAAAAGTAGTCACACAATTAGGGAACTTAGAGCCAGCAAGAGATGCATGGGTGACCTGTTCAAGTGTCCTTGAAGCACGGCTCCAAGGACACTCAAGTTCAGAGACTAAAGGATCAAAGGGACCCAAAGTAACTGACAGTTCTGGGGCTAAATATCAGGTTTTCTTTTAAAATGTGTTTTTATTATTTTTAAAATATTCATATAATTGTGTGTGTGTGTGTGTGTGTGTGTGTGTGTGTGTGTGTGTGTGTGTGTGAGAGAGAGAGAGAGAGAGAGAGAGAGAGAGAGAGAGAGAATATAAAGGTGCTTGCAGAGGCCAGAAGGCCACTGAAGCTGCCCAGTGTGGATGCTGGGACCTGAACTTGGGTCTTCTGTAACAGCACTATGTACTCTTAACTGCTGAGGTTATTTCTCTAGTCCCCACCCCAAACCCCTGAAAGTCAGGTTTTCAATCAACTACTTCAAAATGATCCCTACCACATCACTAACTTCCAAGAACACTATTCATTGAGTAAAGAAAATGAACAGGATCTCTAAAACACCCCCAGGAACATTCTGATTTCTACCAGAGCAGACTTAATTACAATTTTGTTAGCACAGTAATAGTGAATATGAAAGGTACACTCCTGGAAGTGAAAAACAATACACTAAGAGGAAGACTGTGTTTGGGGTTCCTCTCACAGGAGTGACTTCTTCCTCACAAATGTCTAAATACCATATTCTGGCTTCTTCTCCTTAAAGAAACACCTGTATATCAACACCCTCGGGAACAAGATTTTTGGATCAACTTTATGTCCTTATCTCCAACATCAATGGGTATTTGTATTTGCCTTAATTTCTGTAGTTAGAAGCTGTGGACCACCTTCTCCTCAAGAACCAGTGTGTTGTTTATAACCACAGATTAGCATGCTTTCAACCTTGCTCAGAGAGTGGACAGTGATGAATGCAATGATCTATCTATGACTGGTCAAAGTGCTGAGAATAAGTGACTATTGAGTGCTTAGCCCTAAATGGGACATCTGCATTATACAGCACAGTGGCTAGATTTTGTTGTTGTTTTTTTTTTTTTTTTGGTCAACCTGACACAACCTAGAATCATCTGAGAAGAAGGAATCTGGTTTTTGTTTGTTTATTTTGTTTTGAGACAGGGTTTCTCTGTGCAGCCCCAGCTGTCCTGGAACTCATTCTATAGACCAGACTGGCCTCGAACTCACACAGAGATCTATCTGCCTCTGCCTCCCGAGTACAAAGATTAAGGTTGTGCACCACCACCACCAGCCAAGAGGAGGGAATCTTAACTGAAAAAAAACTTCCATATGATCAGCTGGAGGTAAGCCTGTGGGACATTTTCTTGATTAAAGATTGATGTGAGAGAGCTCAGCCCATTGTGGGTGGTTTCACTCCTAGGCAGGTTGCACTGGGGCCTTTAAAAAAACTGAACAAGTCCAGAGAATCAAGTCAGTAAGCAGCATTCCTCCATTTCCTGCCTCCAGGGTTCTGTCCTGACTTCTCTCAGTGACAGAGTGTGACCTGAGAGTTGTAAGTTAAACACACCTCCCCAAGTTGTGTTCAGTCATAGTGCTCTATCACAGTAATAAAAAACCCTACATACACACTCTTGTATGCACACATATGTACACACACACACACACACACACACACACAGAGAGAGAGAGAGAGAGAGAGAGAGAGAGAGAGAGAGAGAGAGAGAGAGAGAGAGAGAGAGCGAGCCTGCTGAGGCTCAGGGAATATCATGGAAAGGAAGGGGTGGAACAATGTAAGAGCCAGAGGATGGTGAAGTATGTCATGCATTGCTTCTTTGGACATGGCATAGCTGTTGCACTTGTGAACTTACAGCAGAAGAGGTTACCTGCATAAAACCTGCCTAAGATAGAACATATCTATATTCCAGCACAGGTGGTTGAAGGGCACATGATACCACATTCCTAGTTTAGGAGCTATCGGCAGTAATGGAAATCGCTTTTTATGGGTAGTGTGTTGCTGGTAAGTTGCTTACGATAAAAGTAAATAACACCAACCTACGAACACATATTCAAGAAATCCTAATTAAACTCCCACTAAGTCCGTGTGTGTATTTTATGTCCATATATGTATACATGGACATGAAAATAGCAGGGGATATGTTGGGAAGGATTCTAGATGGAGTGAGAGGGGATGAAGGAGAGGAAGGGTAGGTGAATTTGATCAAAATACACTATAATCATGTATGGTGCTGCCATAGCATAACATTGACTTTTAACTTTCCTGGGTTTAGCAAAGGTTATGCCAAAATGTCCAGTTCTGTCAAAATCACTGTTGGTTTTTGTTGTTAAACTAGTCTACACTCCATATTAAACAACTTATACATTATACTTCCTTAATTTATGTAAGTACAATAACTCTTTGATACCAAATCAAATTCTAAACTAGGTAGTCACACATCTGTTGTATTAACAGGGAGTCAGGTTATTAGTGGTTAGAGTTCAGAGCCAGGATTGAGAACAAAATCTAGATCCATCCCTAACAGACATGAGAATCTGGGCAAGGCCATTTAACCTCTGTGTACCTCAGTTTCCTAGACTAAATAGAGACAACAAAATGACATTACTGTGTGGATTAAAACAGACATGATATGAAGCACTCAAATATCTTAGAGTCCCACTGATCTTAACCTGTTCATGCTAAATAATATTTAAAGATAAATCATAACCATAAAAACTTGAAACCTTGCAGATGAAAAGAAACTAAATTTAACACCAAGAGGAGTGTTTATTCTGGACCATTAAGATGGCTCCTCAGAGAAGAGGATGGATTTAGAATAGAGAGTTTTGGAGAAAGCTGGAGTTCTAATTATGACAGCTCTTCTACTTAAAGAGGAACCTGCTTTTACTGCAGTTATATTTGGTTTCAGATGGAAATTTTAAGATAACACCTTCAATTTTCAACATCAGAAAACACTACTTAAACTTCTGCAGAAAGAAATCAACCCCCTAGCTGGGCGGTGGTGGCGCATGCCTTTAATCCCAGCACTTGGGAGGCAGAGGCAGGCGGATCTTTGCGAGTTCGAGGCCAGCCTGGTCTACAAAGTGAGTCCAGACAGTCAGGGCTACACAGAGAAACCCTGTCTCGAAAAACCAAAAAAAAAAAGAAATCAACCCCTCATTAATTATCTTCCATTTGTGGGAGCTGTGATCTTTTGAGAAAAGAAGAGAGTGGTCTAGGGAAGCCATTTGTTAGAGGAGGTCCTGATGAATTCCAGAAATCCAAAAGCAAGCTCCGAGCTATGTCCGGCTGCTCTGCCCCAGTCAAGCAGGCAGCGTGCTGTGTCACTTTCACTCATGGGCAAAGACTCGCTGAGCATGCCCTATGCAAACAAGATGGGAAGTGCACAGGCCTCAACTCTTCATTTCAAGAACTTCTAGAGTCAAGACACCTACCTAGTCACTAGTGGGACTGGATGATTTCCACTAGTAACAACCACAAGGCACACTGTCCATGTAATTTTAAGAGAGTAACTTCAGTTGGGTGTGGTGGCGCACACCTTTAATCCCAGCACTAGGGAGGCAGAGGCAGGTGGATCTCTGTGAGTTCAAGCCCAGCCTGGTCTACAAAAGTGAGTCCAGAACAGCCAGGGCTACACGGAAAAACCCTGTCTCGAACCTCACCCCCCCAAAAGAGAGTAACTTCAAATCTTCAAACCTATTGTTCTATTTACATAAATGAGGTGTTTCCTAAAGCTTTACTGGGGTATAATTTAGAGTTAGTAAAATTCATCATTTAAAAATGTACAATGTTGGGCTGCTGTATATGCCTTCAGTTCCAGCAACCTGGGAGGAGGCAGAAGGATCTCTGTGAGTTTGAGGCCAGCCTGGTCTACAGAGTGAGTTCCAGGACAGCCAGAGCTACATCATGAGACTCTGTCTCAAAACAAACAAACAAAACCACCACCAACAAAACAGGTAAAATTTCAAGAACAGCACAGTCTTAAACATACAAGGTCTGGTCTATATGGATTTGGTTACAGAAACTTAATGGAGTGATCCCTAAATAATGAAAACACAGTGAAGATCAATGAGTCTGGCACAGGTATGCAACTATTCTACACCACTGTTCATCCCATCCAGATCTGCTTTCTATCAGCAGTTTTCTCCCTCTACAGCTCTGCATAATGGAACCGTACACAGTTTGCTACTAGGAATAGACATTTGTACTTACATGTTTTTTTCTTTCTTGTGTTAATACATAGGGGTGAAAAATGCTTGGTTATATATGTATATTTAAATTTATAAGAAACGGGGCTGCAGAGATGGCTCAGCAGTTAAGAGCACTGGCTGCTTTGCACAGGACCAGGGTTCAGTTCCCAGCACTCACACAGAGTCTCACAACTATCTGTAACTTCAGTTCCAGGGGATACATACCCTCTTCTAGCCTCTGTTGCTACCAGGCACATACATGTAGGCAATTGCTTGTGCACATAAAATAAATCTTTAAAAAACTACAAAGCACTGGTTTCTAAAGTACTTCTGCATTCTCATCAGCAATGAGATTTCTAGCTGTCCCTAAATGCACCAATGCTTGGTGTTATCAGTCTTTTGAGCCATTCTAAAACTGTAGAGGTGAGGACATAGAGATCTCATTGTGGCTTTGTGTCCTGCAAGTATCCAATGACATAGAATATATGTTCATGTACTTATTTGCCATCTGTGGTCTGCTTAAATCTTCTGTTTACTTAAAAAACAAAGTGTATTGTTGAATCTAAGAGTTATTTACATATTCTGATTAAATTGTTCATTGCCTAGCATGTGTTTTACAAATATCCATCCCTTACCCTCGAACTTAAATGTTCTTAACACTGCTTTTGAAGGATGAATATTTTAAATTGGCCAGTTCTCTATCACCCTCCTTTCTTAAGCCTTACTCTCTCCAGTGCTAGGGACTGGACTCCAGGAAGGCGTTAAGCATGCTAGGCAAGTGATTACTGCTGAGCTATACCTCCTGCTTTAATCTGTCAGTACCTTACTTCCCCTCTGTGGTTACTTAGTAGCAAAGGTGGGCTGAGATATGGGCAATGAGAAAGGACATCAGACAAGACAGCAGAGTAATAAACATTAATTACCTCTAAAGTTATCTGTAAGAGATTCTCAGTGGCTAATGAGAAAGACACCTAGACTCAAGACACCTACTCATGGAGTATTCAACCTTCCTTATCCTGTCTGTACAAATACCTAAAAATACCCTACCACCTCAGTCGTTTATGGTTAAAGACATGGTGAGAACACTTCTTCATGCCTATTCTCAAACCCTAACCCATATATTTGAAAATAGATTTTTCTAAACAACAATCACAGTTATTATGAACTACAATTCTCATAAAACCAAAGTGAGGGTTTTGTTTTGTTTTGTAGACAGGTCTCACTATGTAATAGCTCTGGCTGTTCTAGAACTCATTATGTAGAAGAGGTTGGCCTTGAACTCACAGAGATCTGCCTGGCTCTGCCTCCCAAGTGCTGGGATTAAAGGTGTGCACCACTATGCCTGGCCAAAGTTTTTAGTGATTAAAATCCTACAGAGCATCATGTGTTCTTTCAGTTTGTTCCTAATCTGCTTGACAATCCTCACTTCATGTTCTTTCTAGGTCCACTAGTTTAAGCATCACCTGTAAGCCAATGGTTCCCAAACTTACCACTGGCTAAGATCCAATCTTAAGGTCCAGATTTCTCCTCCGCACTGCTTAGTTAATATTACTACTTAGATGTCTTATAGGCATTTGAGCTTAACACATCGTTCAGGTGCCTGCTTTTCATGGTAATTGTATGACTGTTTAAACTCTTCACTCAAAAATGTTCTTGAATAAGTCTTCCCAAGCCCCTAATCAATGTGATCAGAATGACTTACTACTGATTCCCGGGTTTATCCCCAAAGACTTTTACTCTATACATCAGTGGGTTTCCACCTTCCTAATGCTGCGACCCTTTAATACAGCAACTCATGTTGTGGTGACCCTAACCATAAAAGTCTTTCTGTTGCTACTTCATAAATGTAATTTTTGCTACTGTTATGAATCATAATGTAAATATTTTTGGAGATGGCTTGTCAAGGGGTTGTGAACCATAGGTTGAGAATCACTGCTATACATGATTCCCCTGGGAGCCAGACCTATGCTGAAAAGATATCCAGTAGGTAAATGTGGCTAAGGAGTAAGTGGAATAAATTATAAAAAATAACAGTATGTGATAGTCAATATTGATTGTCAACTTGGCAGGATCTAGAATCACCTAGTAGACAAGCCTCCAGGGATATCTATGAAGGATTATTTAGATTAGATTATGCCTCTGAGATATTTTCTTGATTAACGAGGTAGGAAGACCCACCCTAAATTATGGCTGGCACCATCTCATGGGCTGAGGCTCAGGACTGCAATGTGACTTGCTGTCTCAAGCTCCTGCCAACATGACCTCTCACCAGGAGGGACTGGAATCTACAACTGTAAGTCAAAATAAGCCGAACCTTCCTTCCTTAAGTTGCCTTTCTCAGAATATTTTATCACAGCGACAGGAAAAGTAGCCATGACACAGTAAAATCCCTTCAATACCAGTGCTAACCCTGTGGTACAGAAATCCTCTTACCAAATGCAGACCACATTATTTTTATTTTCAGGATCTTTATTCATCTTTATCCCCAAATATTTTATCTATCCATGATGACTCACAGCCAACACCAGAGAACTCTATTTATTTATAAGGACCACAGAGGTCTAAGGTGGTGTTGCTCCTCTCCTAGCTATGGAGCTGTTGTGTATATGTGGCAGAGTATATGTATGTGTATGTGTGTGTGCACGTGCACATGGAGACCAGAGGCAGATGTTGAGTATCTTCTTCATTGCTTTCCACCTTATTTTTTGAGACAGGGTTTCTCACTGAACTTGCAGTTCATGGATGCCAAGGCTGGCTGGCCAGTGAGCTTCAGGAACGCCCTAATCTCCATGGCTTGCATCACAATGGGTAAAGACATACACCACAATACTCAGCTTTTCATGTGGGTGTTAGACATCCAAGGTCAGTCCTCAAGTTTGTGCAGCAGGCACCTAACTGACTGAGCCATCTCCTCAGCATCCCATAATGCTGCCTTTCTTATGGATTCCCCTCTTTTTTGAAGCAGCATAAGAAAAGTATGTTTCTTGAAATACCTAAATGTCACACTATGAATCAACTACAATCATATCAGAATGGACTCGTTCCTTTTACTTGGTTATGTGTTTGCTATTATACACACACTCATCAGATAATGTGTAACAGCTTGCCAAGCTGTTTGAAGTTATCCTTAACATAAGGCCTGGTGAAAGGCAGCAAAAATAGTGGCTAAGAGCATAGCAAGTAGGCATGGGGCTCACTGTCAGGTATCCACTCTACAACTCTGGGCAAACTACTTACCCTCTCCGCCTTACTTTTTTTATTTATAAAATGGCAATAACCAAGCCGGGCGTAGTGGCGCACGCCTTTAATCCCAGCACTCGGGAGGCAGAGGCAGGCGGATCTCTGTGAGTTCGAGGCCAGCCTGGTCTACAAAGCGAGTCCAGGACAGCCAGGGCTACACAGAGAAACCCTGTCTCGAAAAGCCAAAAAAAAAAAAAAAATGGCAATAACCACTTCATGGGTTGTTGGAGGACTTTAAATGAACTTACTTTGTGAAAAAGCTAAGAACAATGGTTGGCACACAGATATATTTTAAAACTAGTTATTGTTGTTAATATTGATAAGCTGGACCAATGCAAACCAAATGTTTCTGGCACCTAATCTGGAGGGGCGAGTCATGTGCTCCTTCATCCTTCAATGGACTATATTCTACTTAACTGCTTTCTATTTTAGTTCGTACAAGACTGACATTTCAGAAAATGTTAGGCCTATCATATACTTTAGCATGTCTCTTGATTATAAATTTAAGTGTCACTATCTATACAGGGCCACCTCGACTTGTATCATACTCAGCACCTACACCTAAAACAAACAAAACTCAGCTGCCGTGCGGTGAAAGGGAGACCCTGCTTAGTCTTGATCAACACGTGAGCACACATTTCTGCGATGGGGACCACCAGATGACTGGAGCCAGGCAGAGCTGTCAAGGTCAGGCAGGCGCTGGCTGGGTCTGTGAGCTTGTGCACAGGCACTCGCCCAGGTTCAGGCTCCTTTGCTCAGTCCTGTGTACTGTCTGCTGCTCCAAACCTTCCCCGCTCTTCTGATCCCCTGTGCTGCCCAGAGAAGATAACCCTTCCTCAGCTTTAAAAAAAAAAAAAAAAACAAAACAACAACAAAAAACAGAAATAAAAGAAAAAGAAAAAATTCACGGTCATGCAGCTGTCACTTCATCTGCCTTTTCTACCTGGAAACTTCTGACGCTCAGGGCCTCACCTTAAAACTTATTTTCCTCCAGCTTATCTTCAAGAAAGGCTTCCCCTTCTAAAGCTCAGCCCTTATACTTTTAACCCTTTCAAATGAACATCCTTCAAACCCATCTTGTGTCTCACTTTCTCCTCATTCCCTAGGTCATTGTTAGTGGCAGTCTCGGTGCTTAACTGTGCCAGAATCACTTGGGCATTTATTATTTGTCTTAGAAATGTCAACTTTGGCGGGGTGTGGTGGTGCACGCCTTTAATCCCAGCAGTCAGAAGGCAGAGGCAGGTGGTCTGCAGAGGCCAGGACAGTCAGGGCTAATATGCAGAGAAGTCTTGTCTTGGGAAAAAAGTCAATTTTTGGTCTTCAGATCTACAGGGTTTCTCAGTAAGAGTGTTAAATACTTGCATTTACAATAAAATGCCCATGTTAGTCCTGTACACATATTAATTTGACAACTGCCACAGACTAATAAATCTTTCTTCTAATATACTGAGATGACTTTGAAAACATAGACACGATTGTCCCTACCCACAAAACAACAAGCAACAACAGAAAGCAAGGCAGACTACACTTCCCTTGAGGGATTCTACCTCGGATCACCGCAACGCCCCTCTTTTACCTCCACTGTCCACACTCTTACTCTGTAACATAACTGCCTCGGTCTGTTTCCTTCTCACCAACTTCCACCACGTCCTCAGTCTTCTCTGGTCATTTTTATTAGTGTTTACACTGCTGGCTAGCTTCCTGAAATCAATGCTGTGCTTTCCTGTACGTCTCTGTTGCTCCGTCTCTAGGACCACCACTTTTAGCTCTTGCAAGGCCTAGCCTTCCTTCCCACCACTT
>CAJQZJ010036522.1:0-16755 GCA_907164525.1 Lophiomys imhausi
GCAATGTTGTTATTAGTCAGTGTAGTGATTTACAAAAGAACTATGTAAATGTATTGACTGGTCACAGAAAACCGGATGATCCTCTTCATAGTTGACAGATTTACAAATGAAGACCTAAAATTAAATCCTGTTTCAGTTTTAATGCTGTGCCTGCAGTGCTAATTTGAATATGAATTTGTTCTTACTGCCTACTTCTACACCTTCTAGGCCATTCAGTTCTTGAAAGATTTATTTTCCTTAAGTGCCTTATGCTATTTCCTATCTGCTCTAATTCTTATGACCCCTTGTATCCCTAAGTGTAAACTGCAACTGTTTCACAGGTTATATACCTGAGAGATACTTGGAAAACAAGTAGACATAAAATCACATTTTATAAAACCCTAAAAAGTATCACCACAAACCCAATATTGATGCTGATTTCAAGCTCACTGTTTGATACCAGTGTGTCCAGACATGCCTATTGAACTATGACATTCAATAAAGATCTGTGAATTTGTTGATTAAAAAAATTATTTTTATTATTATCCTATACTATGACTTGTACTTTAAGTTTAGAATCCAGTTACTAAGATTCTATTGATATTGCATTAGATTTGTAAATGAACTCTAGGAAAAACTATAGCTTCATGTGTTCTGCAGATTAATGCCCCCTTCCCATCTAGAAACTAATACCTAAAACCTGTGATTTCATTGTTAAATGACAAAGGGGAAATGAGGCTCCTAATCAGCTAACTTAAAATAGATTACCCTGTGTTGTCTAGTTGGGCTCAATGTAATCATACTAGCCTTAAAAGGGGAAAAGAGAAGGAATTAAGGAGTCGGTGTGGGGTCAGAGAAGTCAGATACTGCTGGCTTTGAAAATGAGGAAAGAAGGGGCTGGACAGATGGCTCAGCGGTTAAGATCACTGACTGCTCTTCTAAAGGAACCAGGTTCAAATCCCAGCACCATATGGCAGTTCACAGCTGTCTGTAATGGCTGGGAGTGGTCACACAGGTCTTTAGTTCCAGTACTCGGGAGACAGAGGCAGGTGGAGCTCTGTGAGTTCAAGGTCACCTGGTCTACAAAGTGAGTCCAGGACAGCCAAGGATGCACAGAGAAACCCTGTCTTGAAAAACCAAAAAGAAAAAAAGAAAAGAAAATGAGGAAAGAAACCATAAGTCAGGGGATGCAGTAGCCTCTGGAAGCTGGAAACACTAAGGGAATCAGTTCTTCTCTGCAGCCTTAAAAAGGAACGTAGTGTTGCAGACTCCTTGCTTTTAGTCCAGTGAAATCCCAGTCAAATTTCTAACTGTGGGAGATGTAAGATGATCGCTTTTTGGCTTTAAGCCACTGAATCCATATTTTTGCAGACACACAGAATACAATCTATAATACTGAAATTTCTATAAAAGTTAAGATATTTGGTCCTGAAAAAGTGGCATCTAACTGAAATCCAAAATGAATCTATAGGAGTTATATTAGTGATATTATTAAATCTCAAAGTTCAGGAAAATCCGAATCTGGGAGCAGAATTTTTGTGTCAGTAAGTATTCATAGAAATGATCATAAACCACTACAGGTGTTCAAATAAATGAATTTGGGGTATATGTGTGCATGTATATATGGTGTTTGCACATGTAAGTGTGTGTAGGCAAAACAAGGACACTGTGAGTTCTCCTCTATCACTCTCTGCCGATTCCTTCTGTACGGAATCCCTTCATGAACCTTGATCTTACATGTTGTAACTAGGCTAGAAGACAACAAGCCCAAGCAGGCCCCCTGTCTCCATCCCTTCCTGTGCCGGGTCAGAAGCATGTGCAGGATGTCCAGGTTGTATGTTTGTGCTGGAATCCTAATCCCAGCCTTCATGGTTGATCTTCATGTTTCCATGACAAACACTGCTAGCTACTGAGTCAAATCTCCAGCCCTCAAGGAAAGGCAGCTTAATGCAATGGGGTAGTTAAATGAATATGAAAAGTGGTGGATGAAGTAAGGAATAAAGGAGAAAGAAAGACGAATGACTATTTTTTCAGAGACCAGCATGGTACTACCAGCCTTGGACTGGAGTCCACGAACATTTTACTTGTCATTGAAATTCTGAGAATGTCACTATTTCCACAACTTCTGATAAAAATCCATTACTTCAGGCTGGAGAGATGGCTCAGAAGTTAAGAGCACTGACTGCCCTTTCACAAAGGTCCTGAATTTAGTTCCCATCAACGTCATAGTGGCTCCTAACCATTTATAGTGAGATCCGGCACCCTCTTCCGGCATGTAGGCATATATGCAGGCAGAGCATTGTATACTAAATAAATAAATAAATAAACAGATAAATAAATAAATAGTCTTTTTGATGCATTACTTCTAAGATGGAAACCAGTAACTCACACACTCACTGATGCCAAAGTCACACTGTTATCTGTACATACATACCTTCAGCTAATTTCTCTGATGGTGATATTACCAAAGACATCTTGAAGGTGGGCAAAACTGATAACCCTCTAACTGCACATCACTGTCATTACATTCTATTGGCAGATTCTATCAGAAAACTAGTTAGGGGAGTTTGGAGAGTATGATCTTCTTGGGATTTCACCTCAGTAGCTCACTAGAAAGATCAATAGTTGCACATGGAGCTGAAAATCTGGACATCTTCTTCCACAGGGATAGTAGAACTAACATGATAGTTTTCTACTGTTGTGGGTCCTGTTTAGGCTTTTGTCAACTTGAAACATGATGGAGTCATTTGTAAGAGGGAGTCTCTGTTGAGAAAATGTCAGCAGGAGATTGGCCTGTAGGCAAGCTTGTGAAGCATTTTTCTGGATTAATGATTGATGTGGTAAGTCCCAGCTCATTGTGTTTGGTGCTACCCTGTTGGCAGTCTCTTCTAAATTGCACAAGAAAGCAGGCTGAGCAAGCCATGATGAGCAAGCCAATAAGCAGTTCTCCTGCATGCACTCTGCATCAGCTCTGGCATCCAGGATTCCTGTCCTGATTTCCTCTCCTGACTTCCTTTGATAATGGACTGTGATGGGAAAATGTAAGATAAAATAAACTCTTTGCTTCCCAAGTTGCTTTTGGTAAGTGTTCTTCAAACCCTACCTAGGACACTGTGTAACAAATTAGCACAAACAAAGCAAATTAAACAGCCTACATTTCTTATTTTATACTTCTTCAGTCAGAAGAGTTAACTGTAGAATAATGGGGCCTCTGCTAGGATCTCACAAAACTTTCCTCAAGATATCACCCAGACCAGGATGATAATGCCAGTAATGCCTGCTATAGCCCCAGCAAACCAAATCCTGAAAGTAGAGAATCACTGAAGCCAAAGATTCAGCAGTTTTAGGAAAATCTGGACAATAATGTGGGTGTATGTGTAAAAAAAAAAAAAAAAGGAAAAAAGTCATTCAAGACACTTGTCTTAACCAACTCACTGTGTCCTTTTCCAAACTGATGTATATGTGAATATAAGACTAAAGTCCTCACTTTCTTCCCAAGCATTGGTTAGGAGTGGCTCTCACTTCTTAGGTTTTGTCCAGTTGCTTCCTATGTGGGTTCTCAAAATACGGGCACATTCTTCTTCAGGCAAAGAGGAAAATCCACTTTCCTGGGTTATTGGGACAGTTTAATATAATGTAACACAATCAAGGGAATAGCTATCTCATCACATTTGACACACTTTATTGATGAGGAGCCAGAATCATATTCAGCTACACTCATGGAGAAAGAGTTCTTTGAGAGAGACTGTGCTATAGCATGTGGATGCTGACCTTAACATCACCAGTGCTGGCCTCTTATGACCACTATGACATGAATATTTTCTAAACTCTATATTTTGCTATTATAACTTCAAGATTCAAGGAAGCACTGTATTGTTATATGCATCATTGTTCCCTTTCTAGATAACAAGAAATACACATTTTCTTCACCGTGTTCCATATAGCACCATATACCAATAGAAAAAATACAAAGCAGGGAATTCATCCCACATGGCTAATTTCCTTTTCCTTCATTTTAACAATATATAAACGTTTGTGGTATTGGCCATATAATATATGTATGTTGTTGCTGGTTTTTTTTTTTGGGGGGGGAGTATTTATTTATTTACTTACTGGTTTTGGGATTTTTGTTTCTTATTCTTTGCTTTTTGTTTTTGTTTCTGTTTTTAATTCAGAATCTTAGTTTCATGGGACAGGAAGTAGAACAACTGAACTAAATGAAAACATTATAGCCAGGTGTTTCTCCACATGTCTGTCACTTCAGCACTTGAGAGGTAGAAGCAGGAAATTTTCTAAGACAATCCTTGCCTAGATAGAAAGTTTGGGACAGGTATGTGCTTTGTAATAGCCTCTATCAAAAAGAAAAGAAAAAGAAAAAAGTGAAACCATTGCCTTAGCTATTGTTACTACCAGAGGTAGTGTTAGTTTAGAGATTCCCTTGGAGTCTCTCTCTCCCCACACCCTCCCTATCTCTCTCATTCCATCCTCCCTCTCTTTCCACATCTCATGGTTTATCTCCTGCCTTAAGTCCCTCCAGGAGCACAAAACCTTTGCCTATGAGATAAGGAATTCAATTGTGCAATTTATCTATATCTGTACAAAGACAGCAAATAGTCAGAGTTCCAAAATTTGAGTGTACACAATGCATAGCTTTCAAATCTGAGGTAAAAGAAATTCATTGGAAATTAGAAAACTCAAGAGATGTGAGAATCTCCATTCCTTTTAGTAGCATGTTTTACTTATACCTTACTTAAAACAGTTTAACTTTTTGTGTTAATGCTTTTAAAAATTGGATTATAATTATGTGATAAGAAGAAGGGGGAAGCCTTCCCCTTCCTTCCTCTAATCCCTCCCATGGACTATCGCCACCAACTCTACCCTGCACTACCTTTCAAAAATCATAGTCTCTTTTTCTTTAATTTGTTTTATATATATATATATATATGCTTAAATATGTAGATGTATCATACTTAGTATTTTTAGTACCAAATGGTCAGCCCTAAAATCATACACATACAAACAATTTATCTTTTAAGTAGCCATAAAAATACAGCTTTCTTTCTCTTTATACTTAATTTACCTATGAAGATCCCCCAGGGCAGGAGGGGCTCACAAAGACTTCAGCAGTATGCACCTAGGTAACAGCCATATCTAACTTGCAACTCAGCCTCTTTTGAGTGACTCCTATGTCTTATTTGCTCCACAGATGAGCTAGCTTCTTGCCGGTAGTTTATTGCAGGTCAGGGTTCAGAGCGTTCCTAGATACGGAGGTCACATCTTTGCTGAGAATTTACTGCAATTTAACTTCTTATCTAGTTTTGGTCATTGGGTATAATCCCAGCATGACCCTTGGTCCCTAGAAAACAACTCTGACGTTTCTCCATCCTGACCCCAGGCATGCTCAATTTCTCTAGCACTCTGAGACTGAGCACTTACCCATATTCCTAATGTGAGGCTATTGCTTGTCCCTATGTGAAATTCACATAAGCTACTTAGACACTTCTTTCAGGCTGTGCCTTATAGTTTGTAAAGAAGAAGCTGCTTTGCTTGGACATCAGTCCACCAGCTACCTTTGCAGCTTTATGACACAATTCTATCTACCTTCAATACCCCCAAACTTATCTTAGGCTTTTCTCAACCCTTCCCATTCCAGATGCACACTGAGGAATGCAAATTAGGTGCCAGGACTGGTTGGGATACTCACTATCTTTAATTCCTTGTCTCTTCTTTAGATTCAAGTTTTTCCTGGCCCCACTGGAGTCATCTGTCAGTCTCCTACAGAATCTACTTTTTCACTATCAGGCATTCTCATCCACTTTGGTGTTTACAGAGAAAACTCATGTTTTCCTTCACTTTGGTAATTATAAAGGTGGTGAAATGGAAAAGAATGTTCTTTACAATTACTAAAGTTCTTTTACAATACAAGGTTGTATGTCAAGTAATATTTCCATAGTGGATTAGTCCTTCATAGTTCGAACCTTGTACTTCTTCAAACTATGTTTTGAGGTGGGGGAAAACAAAGCATTCCATAATTAATGGTCCAAAAACTCAGTAATAAAGTTTCTTGCCCCTGATATTTATTCAACTGAATACCTTATTTCTGTAGGGCAAGATTCCCCTTTGCAGAGAATTTGCATTAGTTACAGAAACAGTGGATTTTTCTTCTAGGCATCAAAACTAGTTTTATGGTACATTTTTTTCTTGTGTCTCATGTAATTAATTATTAGATGACATCCCTCCAAAAATATTGGCCAAACTTTTAATATATTTGGGTCTCAGGCAGTCCAAACAGTCATCGTTTAGAATTGAAACTAAGAGGGAAATGTTTAACATTCAACTGGAAATCAGAAATAAGATGCCCAGAAAGTATTACAGGTTTTCTATATGTCAGGGAATCCTTACATAATTCTTTCTCATTTGTGATCTTATACTTTAAACAATTTTATGCTTATGTAAACTTATTTTGGAAAATTGGATCAAGCATTTAAATACTCTATCAACACAATATTATTTTACATATTACTGAGTTCCATATGATATTTACATATATATGCATCATATGCTGAACAAATCAAGTCACTAATTGCCATGCAAAGTCCTCCTTTCCCAGTCTTTTCTAACTATGGTAATACTGTCATGTAAACATTTTTATACTTCCATATAAGAGAAAGTACATATAGTACTTGTTTTTATGTGTCTGGCTGATTTTCTTTACCATAATGTCCACCATTTCTATATACTTTTATGTAAATAATAGGATTTCCTTCTTATTTGTGGCTGAATAGAACTCTACTGTGGATTAATATATCATGTTCTTTTAACCCATTCATCCATTGATGTTAACCCAGGCTGATTCCATTCTGTTGGCTACTGTAAATAATGCTACAATACATACATGTGTGCAGGTATCTCATAGATATGTTGATCTTATTTCCTTTGAATATATGCCCAGAAGTAGGATTACATGATAGATCTAGTTTTATTTCTTTCCATACTATTCTCTATGAAGGCTATACAAATTTATATTCCCATTAACAGTGCATAAGAGTATGTTTTCCTCAACAATCACAAAAAGATAGAAGTTACAGAACATACATTTTTATAATGACATTTCTATGATATTTTAAAAATGCAAAAATGTCATGTTATATATACATATATGTTTGGGTAGTGTTAAGCATTCTAAATGTTAATTAATTGGTCCTGCTTTCTGTCTGTTACTTACATTGACTCCAATTGATTAAATAAAATGCTGAGGCCTGAGATTGGGTAAAGACAGAGAAAGGTGGGACTTCCTGAGATTAGAACAGGAAGCCTGCGCTTTAGACTGAAGAAAATATTCCAGCCAGGAGCAGCAGGAAAGAGGAGGCACACCATTGGTTAGAAAAAAGAAACTCATTCCACATGGCCAGGAACATCGGTATATTGTGGAGAATGGCAGTCCAAGGGGATGTGTATATATATATGGGGTCATATTTGGGTAATAGAATTATGAGGTAGCTTAGATTGGCTAGGATTGCACAATCCAGACCAAGGCTTGTTAAAATTCACGTGGGTGTCTGTGTGCTCATTTATAATGGTGGCTTAAAGATTAATGGTTCCAAACCTATTAACAATAATCTAAATACTCTTAAACAATTTAATTAATTATTTCTACAAATGGCACCCAAAGTCCAACGTAATTTAATTAAGTTTTTTACACATATATATTCTATATAGTACATCTACTATATAGATTATTAAATATATAATTCTATATATATTAAATACATAATTCTAGAAAATTTCTTAAGTACTATTGAATTTATAGGATTCATAGTAGTTTTGATATACATTTTAATTTATTTTTAATGATTTAACACATGCACGTACACACACACACACACACGCACGCACGCACACACACACACACGCACGCACGCACGCACACACACACACACACACACACACACACACACACGCACGCACACACACAGAATGTATCTTGCTCATATCCATTACCAACTCCCACCATAAGCTCCAGCATGTTTTCCTCCCAACTTCATGTCTTTTCGAAATAACCCGTTGAGTTAAGTTAGTACTCCCTAGTGAACAATGGCAACCTACCAAGTGGCCACACCACAGAACAAAAGTGACTCTCCCTCCCCAAGCAGATATCGAACTGCCAATAGAACCTCCACTAGGGGTGAGACATCAAAAAAAGATGTATTTCTTCAAGTTACATCTCAATCAGAGTTCCCTCCCTCTTCCCCCTCCCAGTCACACCCTCCTACCCTCTTCCCCCTCTCCCTCCTATCTGCTTTTTTTTAAAGGTACATCTTTTCCACCCAACAGCTCCCCCTTTTAGTCCAATAAAAGATTCTTTTTCTTATAACAATACAAAACAATAAGAACAATTAGGCCAAAATTATGAAAATTATGAGGTATAACATACTTTCCCAATGACCAGTCCATACATATTTGGCAACTGATATTAATATTCTATTATCTACCTCAATGAGTTTATAGTTCTACACCTAACTCAGTTTCATCCTGACTTGCATTACCAACTTAAAAATATCTTCTTAGACCTAGAACATCTTTTTTATTCCTAAACAACTTAAAATTTAACTGTGAGACTCTAACTATCTAGTCTTCAACCACATCAGAGACCTGAGAAGGATAAATATATCTGAATAAACAGGAAGTGCAGGGCCATCAGCTTCCAAAACTAAGAAATGACAGACAACTGGCTGCCTGGACAGTCCCCACAAAGTATTCTTTAAATAGTAGACACTTTGATTAAAAAAATAAAACAAAACACTTTTAGGTTTCAGTTTTGATACATTGGCGAGTTCCCTTTCTAAGAAAATACATTCCATTATACACTTCAAGTATTTCTAAGATTGTGTTTTCTCTATTTCAGTCTTTATTGCCTTTTATAATCTTTGAAATTCTAAACTCATAACTGACAGAAGCAGCTTGAACTGGTTCTCCATAAACAATTATCTTTAGGTAGCTCTAGCTAATTAAGTGCAAAATTTCTCAAGGAACTATCTATAGCTATAAATTTTATGTTGCTGAGTGTCAAGAAATATGATGCACCTTCAAAAATTAGTGTAAATAGTCTTAAAATTGCTGTCATACATTTTGGTGAAGATATTTTATCCCTGTAGAAACTAAGAAGTTTACCTTTTCTCCAACTAGTAATTTGTTCTAGAATCCAATTAGTCTAATTAGAATAATAAAAAGTTGAGGAGAGTAATCTAGAATACTTTTTAATTTAGATTTTATCTTTTTTTTCAGAAAACATATTTTAATCATGTTTCCCTTCCTCTAACTCCTCCCAGATACTCCCACCTTCCTCCCCTTCCAACTTCATGCTCACTCACATACTCTCAAAAATTTAAAAAAAAAACGTTGTTTGGTTTCATTTTTAAGCATTTCATACACAGGTACTGTATTTACATAACTTACACCCCTCAAACTCCTCCTGTGTCCCCTCTACTGCCTCTCAAACTCATGATTGTTTATTGCTGTTTTATATATATATATATATATATATTAGTATATATATATATATATATATATACTAATATGTATATATAAATACAACCTGTTGAGTTCATTCAGTATTATTCATATGTACATCTGTTCTGGGATGACCATTTGGGATTGGATAACTTGTCAGGGGACACATCACTGGAGAACACAAATTCTTTCTCTCCCCACAACCATTAATCACCTATAGCTTTTCATATAGGCCTTGTTAGATTTTCCTTAGCAGTGTAGGTATGTCAACTGGTGATATGATTATGCATATCTGGTTTAGGTGACCATATTGTTGAAATTACAAGAGTGCAATTAACCAGTCATATATAGAAGGCACTATCTTACAGAAGATGTCCTGGTCCTCTGGTTCTTACAATCATTCTACAGCCCCTTTTATGACTCTCCAAGGCTTAGATATAGAGGTTGCATTGAATTTATTGGAATTGAGAACCCCACATCTGCTGTTCTCTGCATTTTGCCTAGTTGTGGATTTCTGTAACAGTATCCATGGGCTGCAAATAAGAAGCTTTTCTACACTGATCTGTGGTATAAGGATAGGTATTTAGAATGTAGCTAAAAACTATACTTATTTTAAAAATTGGAAGTAGCATGTTCTCCTCTAGTGTTCATGACCTCACCAGTCATTGGTCTTTGGCCAAGTTTAGAGCACCAGTCACGAACTACTTTCTATTGAGTGGGTATTTTTTTTTTTTTTACTTTTTGTGTATTACTTCAATTTATATCTCCTTCACAGTCCCCTCGTTCCACCCCTCCTGGACCCATCCTCCCAACCTCTCTTCCTTCTCCCATCTATCCTACTCCTCAATAGGATAAATGGGAGAAGGCCTTACATAACAGCCTCCTTCAATTCAGCAGCCAGATGAGGGGTAAGAGCTTCCTCTTGCACTGGGGTCTTCATGCAGCTCCACTAGGGCAAAGTATCCCACTACCAAGTAACACAGTCTGTGTTCCTAATCCTTTCAGTCTGTTGGTTGTAGGATAGTTATCTTGTACTATATGGCTAAAATCCAGTTTTAAGTGAATACCTGTCATGTGCATCTCTCTGGGTGTGGTTTAACTCACTCAAGATGAGCTTTTTTATTATAATGTTTATTTATTACATCAAGATACATCTCCATCATAGTGCCCTCTTTCCACCCCTCCCAGTTCAACCCTCCCACCCTCTCTTCCCTCTCCCACCCATCCCACTCCCCCGATGTGGAGTGCCCCTACAAATCAGCTCCTCCCAGTTCAACAGTCATATGAGGGTTAAGAGCTTCCTTTGCACTGGGGGCCTAAATGGGCACATCACCTAGGGCAAATTGTCCCATTGATAGCTAAAAAATTCTATGTTCCTGTTCCTTTTGGTGCATTGGTTGTAGTATACTTATCCTGTACTATATGGCTAAAATCCAATTATAAGTGAGTAGATGCCATGTGTATCTTTTTGAGTCTGGGTTAGCTCACTCAGGATGAGCTTTTCTAGGTCCATCCATTTGGCTGGGAATTGCATGATTTCCTTGTTTCTCATAGCTGAGTAGTATTTCTTTGTGTAAATGTACCTCAATTTTTTATCCATTCATCAGTTGAGGAACATCTGGGTTGTTTCCAGTTCCTAGCTATTACAAATCAGGCTGCTGTGAACATAGATGAGGCTATGTCCTTGTGGTTTGGTGATGAATCGTTTGGGTGGATACCCAGAAGTGGTATGGCTGGGTCTTGAGGTAGGGCTATTCCAAGTTTTCTAAGATATTGCCACACTGATTTCCATAGTGTTTGTACAAGTTTGCACTCCCACCAGCAATTGAGGAGTGTTCCCCTTTCTTCACAACCTCGCCAGCATGTGCTGTCATTTGAGGTTTTGATCTTAGCCATGCTGACAGGTGTCAGATGGAATCTCAGAATCGTCTTGAGTTGCATTTCTCTGATGATTAAGGAAGTTGAGCATTTCTTCAAGTGTCTCACTGCCATTAGAGATTCCTCCTTTGTGAATTCTTGGTTTAGCTCTGTTTCCCATTTTTTCATTGGAGTATTTGGTTTCTTGGTGTTTGATTTCTTGAGTTCTTTATAAATTATGAATATTAGCCCTCTGTTGGAAGTGGGGTAGATAAATATCTTTTCCCAATCTGTAGGTTGCCATTTTGTTGAAATAATGGCATCTTTTGCCTTACAGAAGCTTGTTAGTTTCATGAAGTCCCATTTATTGATTGTTGGTCTTAGAGCCTGAGCTATTGGTGTTCTGGTCAGGAAGTCGTCTCCTGTGTCAATGAGTTCGATGCTTTTCCCCACTTTCTCTTCTATTAGATTTAGTGTGTCAGGCCTTATGTTAAGGTCTTTGATCCACTTGGACTTAAGTTTTGTGCAAGGTGATAAGTATGGGTCTAATTTCATTCTTTTACATGTCGACATCCAGATAGATCAGCACCATTTGTTGAAGATGCTGTCCTTTTTCCATTGTATGGTTTTGGCTTCTTTGTCAGAAAATTAAGTTGACTATAGGCTTATGGGTTCATTTCTGGGTCTTTTTTTAATGTTTATTTATTACTTCAAGTTACATATCCATCACAGTCATCCCCCCATCCCTCCCGGTTCCACCCTCACACCCTCTCCTCCCTCTCCCACCCATCCCACTCCTCAGGGGTGGTGTATCAGCCCCCCTCAGTTCAGCAGTCATATGAGGACTAAAAGCTTCCTCTTGTACTGGAGACCTAAATGGCAGCACCTCTAAAGGCAAATTGTCCCACTAACAGGTAACAAAGTCTATGTTCCTGTTCTTTTTGGTGTGTTGGTTGTAGGAGAGTTATTCTGTATTATATGGATAAAATCCAATTATAAGTGGGTAGACCTTAAATCTAATTAAAGAGCTGTTGTTAACCCCAAGATAGAAGTGCCATTATTTCACCCTTGGGGATATGTTGTTAGGCTGGTCAATGTTGTGGCTCACTGATTTTACAGCTGAATAGGACTACTGATTGCTTTTGTCCCTTGGTGGCTTGCCAGCACCTTCCAAAACTATGACAGTTAGTTTCAGAGAAGAAACTACCAGGTCAGTTCCAGCTGAATTACTCCAAGTTCTAAGTCTATAGTATGTGTCATCTACAGTACAATTCCTATTTTTGTGAAATTGCCAGAGTGTCTGTAGAAAGGAGACTCTCTTTTGGTTCTAACAATAGACTATTGGCAATTAAACTTGTGTTGCAGATTTTGTTCAATACAGGTCTTGCCCTTCCCAATTCTGGTTTGACAAGTTCTATTAGGATGCAACAAAGCAAAATGTAAATTTGGTCATGCTAATGAGGTGACATGTGAAAAGAGATAGAAGAGAAGTACTCTCAGAGGTATTAATGTTAATATTTATTTATTAATTTATTAGTGTTAATCCTCATTAATAAATGTCTCATTGCCTAAGAAATGCCTAACTAAAAGTGTAGGATATTTTATACTGAGTTTAGAATATTTTATACATGTCTATTCTTTGAAATTTTCATATATGTATACAGTGTTTCTTGAGCTTATCCATGCCCAAACTCCCTCCTCCCATCCTTCCCAAGATTGCTTCCTCTTATCTATATGTCCTCCTTTTTTGGTAATCTACTATATGCAATTAGTGCTACCTGTATTTATATGGATATGTGATCATCACTGGGGCCTGAACATAAAATATTTTCAGTAAAAAAATGTACAAGCAATATATACCCTTGTGATAATATACAGCTCTCCCAGAATAGGCTCCTATCAACACTAATGAATGTAGATTAGAGGATGCTATAAATCTGTACTTTGAATTTGGAAAATCAGATTAATTTTGCTCATATTTCAAATGACAACCAGCCAAATTCCCTAATTCCTTGTAATTTTATTAAGTCATCTTAATTAGCATTCCTGACTCATGATTCTTCCAATTATTATAAAATTATTTTATGGGTAATCGCTTATCCAATCCCAACTTTAGTCACTAGGTCTGTGGATACAGAATTTAAATTCAATGTCTTTTTCTACTTGACAAGTTTTATTCATAAGTATAGTCAGATTTCTGATTTTTGCTGATAATTTAATAATAGTATTTCAAATTTCAGTGCTAATTGACTATTCCTTAAATATTGATAACCAGGTATGAACAACAAATCTACGATTGCACTGTGAACCCCTTGTTATTCACAAGTACTCAGCTCCTACTCCTGGGAATATTTTGAAAGTAGACTCTGGTTATTTAAAAAGCCTGTTGTTTTAAGTAGTGAAATACTGGGTTGTTTATCACACTACTTCCCTTGCCCTTTATCTTGGCTGTTTAAAAGCTCTTTTAGGAAACCTAGAGTCATCTCTCACTTTAATACCCAACATGAAATAGAAGAAACATTATGCATTTTATTGACTTCACCTGGCAATAATATCAATAAACAGTTCTGCAGTTATCTTCAGAAATAGATCTTAAGATCAATGTTACTAAAATTCCACCATTACTTTGTAATATGATCATATCATGATAAATATTGGCTACAAATTACAGAAACTGCAAATATTAGCTTAACCTAATTGGGTTTATTTTCCTTGAACAGAAATAGGATCCTAAACAATCTTGTGTTGATAGAGAGGTACAATTATGATCAGGTAATTGGACCTGCCTAACTTTTTCTGTGACCATCCCTGAAATATAGATGTCACCATGTGCCCCAAGACTGTTGCTTGAGTTTCGATCTTCATTTAACTTTTCATTCAATGAAAAATAATTGAGGATGTTTACTCTCCCTTTTGTAATAACACATTTTAAATGTACTGCCTGGAACTTAGCAAAAATATTCATCTAACTATAAAGTAGCCTGAGAAATGCAATGTTTCTCTCAGGCATCAACATGTCCCACTAAAGTTTGCAGGCTCTCAATAAAGAAAAGTGAGAAAATGGTTGTGTGTGTGTGTGTGTGTGTGTGTGTGTGTGTGTGTGTGTGTGTGTTTCTCACATGCATACCCACACACAAATTTGTGGTCTAATTGACAGAAACTCAAGTCCTATTCAGTTTTTATAGTCACATCATTGTGTAGGGGAATCACATCTGATTATGTTTCTTTATAACCTTGGCACTTCAAGATAAAACTGTAAGCCATTTGCCTCCATATGCCTAAAACTGTGTGACTTCTTCTTGAAATAGAAGTCCAGGGTTAATACGGTAGTTATTAGTTGTCTGTGTAAGTCAGAGTTTTTCATCACTATGACAAATATCAAATACCAAAAAGAAACAAGTTTAAAAAGAGGAAAGCCATTTTTCACCTCACACTTTCCAAGGTTTCAGTCCATAATCAACTAGTTCCTTTGTTTCTGGACTATGATAAGGTCAAACATCATGACTGAAGGCTATGGTGAATTAAAGATTACTTCACGACATACAGGAAACAGAGAAAAGTTGACATGGACTGGTATGCTTCTTTTTCCATTTCCTTTTATTCCCTATGAGCCCCCAGTCTATTGGGTGGTGCCACTCACATTCCAGGCAGGTCTTATCTGTTTAATCATCTTTGGAATGCAGACACAGCCATAGGTATACTTTACTAGTTTCCTAGGTGTTTCTCAGTACAATCAAGTTGACAGTTAAGACTAACCGTCATATTACTTTATCCCCATTTAGTTACAGGGTGTCTGGGGAAAATAGAAAAAAGTTATATGACAGAGGAGAAATTATAGGACAAATATTGTGGCAACAATATTAGCAATTGTCTTAGGGTTTCTATTGCTGTGAAGAGAAACCATGACCACAGCATCTCTTATAAAGGAGAATAATTAATTGTGGATGCCTTACAGTTTCAGAGGTTTAGTCCATTATCATCATGGCAGAAAACATGGAAGTATTCAGGCAGACATGGTACTGGAGAAGGGGACAAGAATTCTACATCTTGATCAATAGGCAGCAGAAGGAGACTGTGTCACACTGGTCATAGCTTGAGCATATATGACCTGAAAACCCACCCCCAGTGATACACTTCCTCCAACAACGCCACACCTACTACAAGAAGGCCACATCTCCTAATAGTGCCACTCCCTATGGGCCAAGCATTCAAACACAAGAGTCTATTGGAGCCATACCTATAAAAACCATCACAGTAATCTTAGCCAAATCTCCAAATCATTCATTAAAACCTGCAAATTTAGCTGATCATGGTGGGCACTCATGTAATACTAGCACTAGGGGAAACAAGGCAGGAATATCAAATATTCAGGGACAACCTGTGTTTTGCAGTAAAAACAATGTAGATAATTCTATGTAATAGACTATAAATTCATTCAAGGGTGAAACTGCAATTTAATTATCATTTGTAGTTATTAATATGTATAAATGGTAAGATTAGGCTGGTGGGGCAGCCAGCAGCTTAGCACTGCAGCAGGCGGCCTGTCAGGAAATCAGCTGACAGGCCTAGACCGCCTTAACTGGAGGCCTGATTTATCCTGGGGAAAGACCCCCGGACCAAGGGTGGCCTATACCACCTGTAACTTAAACTCTGTTAAGTAATATAAGTTGTTATATTAGGCCAGTAGGATTACTGGAGGCTTTGTGGGAGATTCGTGGGAGTTTGACAGGAGTTCAGGAGTCTGATGGCCCTGGATTGCTTGGACTGATGGCCTATAAGCTGCCGCAGTCCTTTCCCCAATAATAAAATACACCAAGATCTTTTAATGTTTCAACACTTAACCCATAGCTGGGCAGACTCTCAATTAGCTACTCTAAGTTAACCTGGATCACCTAATGCCAAACCGCCATGTGCTTGCGATTACCTTCCAGCATTCTCAAACACGTCTATCTGCTTCCATGTCTCCTGGTGGAAATGAGCTAATCCTCTGTGTAAAACAGCAAGGTTCCTGTTTTAATATCAGGAAGTTCCACCTTCCTTTACTCTTTCTGCCCAGCTAATTGGCCATCAGTGACTTTTATTAACCAATCAAGAGAATGCCTCAGAAGGGGCAGTAACCAGATCTCAGAATTGAAATCAGCCTATTAGAAGCAATGTTATTAGACATTCCCCAGCACAAAGGCCCAGAAATGTGTTTTTTTAAAGAATCCCTTAGTTAACCTTTATCTCATCTCCCTAGGAAAGTGAGTTACTATATAAGTTAGACTAAATAGCAAAATGCATCCTTTATAGGTTATTGGTCAAGCATGCGAATCTAGTTTTAATCAGTAACATGAAATAAAATCCCATATTCAATGCAAGAATCACAATGTGTTCATTGATTCCTTTTAAGGGAAAAAACTAATTGAC
>CAJQZJ010036523.1:0-16753 GCA_907164525.1 Lophiomys imhausi
GCAATGTTGTTATTAGTCAGTGTAGTGATTTACAAAAGAACTATGTATATGTATTGCCTGGTCACAGAAAACCGGATGATCCTCTTCATAGTTGACAGATTTACAAATGAAGACCTAAAATTAAATCCTGTTTCACTTTTAATGCTGTGCCTGCAGTGCTAATTTGAATATGAATTTGTTCTTACTGCCTATTTCTACACCTTCTAGGCCATTCAGTTCTTGAAAGATTTATTTTCCTTAAGTGCCTTATGCTATTTCCTATCTGCTCTAATTCTTATGACCCCTTGTATCCCTAAGTGTAAACTGCAACTGTTTCACAGGTTATATACCTGCGAGATACTTGGAAAACAAGTAGACATAAAATCACATTTTATAAAACCCTAAAAAGTATCACCACAAACCCAATATTGATGCTGATTTCAAGCTCACTGTTTGATACCGTGTGTCCAGACATGCCTATTGAACTATGACATTCAATAAAGATCTGTGAATTTGTTGATTAAAAAAATTATTTTTATTATTATCCTATACTATGACTTGTACTTTAAGTTTAGAATCCAATTACTAAGATTCTATTGATATTGCATTAGATTTGTAAATGAACTCTAGGAAAAACTATAGCTTCATGTGTTCTGCAGATTAATGCCCCCTTCCCATCTAGAAACTAATACCTAAAACCTGTGATTTCATTGTTAAATGACAAAGGGGAAATGAGGCTCCTAATCAGCTAACTTAAAATAGATTACCCTGTGTTGTCTAGTTGGGCTCAATGTAATCATACTAGCCTTAAAAGGGGAAAAGAGAAGGAATTAAGGAGTCGGTGTGGGGTCAGAGAAGTCAGATACTGCTGGCTTTGAAAATGAGGAAAGAAGGGGCTGGACAGATGGCTCAGCGGTTAAGATCACTGACTGCTCTTCTAAAGGAACCAGGTTCAAATCCCAGCACCATATGGCAGTTCACAGCTGTCTGTAATGGCTGGGAGTGGTCACACAGGTCTTTAGTTCCAGTACTCGGGAGACAGAGGCAGGTGGAGCTCTGTGAGTTCAAGGTCACCTGGTCTACAAAGTGAGTCCAGGACAGCCAAGGATGCACAGAGAAACCCTGTCTTGAAAAACCAAAAAGAAAAAAAGAAAAGAAAATGAGGAAAGAAACCATAAGTCAGGGGATGCAGTAGCCTCTGGAAGCTGGAAACACTAAGGGAATCAGTTCTTCTCTGCAGCCTTAAAAAGGAACGTAGTGTTGCAGACTCCTTGCTTTTAGTCCAGTGAAATCCCAGTCAAATTTCTAACTGTGGGAGATGTAAGATGATCGCTTTTTGGCTTTAAGCCACTGAATCCATATTTTTGCAGACACACAGAATACAATCTATAATACTGAAATTTCTATAAAAGTTAAGATATTTGGTCCTGAAAAAGTGGCATCTAACTGAAATCCAAAATGAATCTATAGGAGTTATATTAGTGATATTATTAAATCTCAAAGTTCAGGAAAATCCGAATCTGGGAGCAGAATTTTTGTGTCAGTAAGTATTCATAGAAATGATCATAAACCACTACAGGTGTTCAAATAAATGAATTTGGGGTATATGTGTGCATGTATATATGGTGTTTGCACATGTAAGTGTGTGTAGGCAAAACAAGGACACTGTGAGTTCTCCTCTATCACTCTCTGCCGATTCCTTCTGTACGGAATCCCTTCATGAACCTTGATCTTACATGTTGTAACTAGGCTAGAAGACAACAAGCCCAAGCAGGCCCCCTGTCTCCATCCCTTCCTGTGCCGGGTCAGAAGCATGTGCAGGATGTCCAGGTTGTATGTTTGTGCTGGAATCCTAATCCCAGCCTTCATGGTTGATCTTCATGTTTCCATGACAAACACTGCTAGCTACTGAGTCAAATCTCCAGCCCTCAAGGAAAGGCAGCTTAATGCAATGGGGTAGTTAAATGAATATGAAAAGTGGTGGATGAAGTAAGGAATAAAGGAGAAAGAAAGACGAATGACTATTTTTTCAGAGACCAGCATGGTACTACCAGCCTTGGACTGGAGTCCACGAACATTTTACTTGTCATTGAAATTCTGAGAATGTCACTATTTCCACAACTTCTGATAAAAATCCATTACTTCAGGCTGGAGAGATGGCTCAGAAGTTAAGAGCACTGACTGCCCTTTCACAAAGGTCCTGAATTTAGTTCCCATCAACGTCATAGTGGCTCCTAACCATTTATAGTGAGATCCGGCACCCTCTTCCGGCATGTAGGCATATATGCAGGCAGAGCATTGTATACTAAATAAATAAATAAATAAACAGATAAATAAATAAATAGTCTTTTTGATGCATTACTTCTAAGATGGAAACCAGTAACTCACACACTCACTGATGCCAAAGTCACACTGTTATCTGTACATACATACCTTCAGCTAATTTCTCTGATGGTGATATTACCAAAGACATCTTGAAGGTGGGCAAAACTGATAACCCTCTAACTGCACATCACTGTCATTACATTCTATTGGCAGATTCTATCAGAAAACTAGTTAGGGGAGTTTGGAGAGTATGATCCTCTTGGGATTTCACCTCAGTAGCTCACTAGAAAGAGCAATAGTTGCACATGGAGCTGAAAATCTGGACATCTTCTGCCACAGGGATAGTAGAACTAACATGATAGTTTTCTACTGTTGTGGGTCCTGTTTCGGCTTTTGTCAACTTGAAACATGATGGAGTCATTTGTAAGAGGGAGTCTCTGTTGAGAAAATGTCAGCAGGAGATTGGCCTGTAGGCAAGCTTGTGAAGCATTTTTCTGGATTAATGATTGATGTGGTAAGTCCCAGCTCATTGTGGTTGGTGCTACCCTTTTGGCAGTCTCTTCTAAATTGCACAAGAAAGCAGGCTGAGCAAGCCATGATGAGCAAGCCAATAAGCAGTTCTCCTGCATGCACTCTGCATCAGCTCTGGCATCCAGGATTCCTGTCCTGATTTCCTCTCCTGACTTCCTTTGATAATGGACTGTGATGGGAAAATGTAAGATAAAATAAACTCTTTGCTTCCCAAGTTGCTTTTGGTAAGTGTTCTTCAAACCCTACCTAGGACACTGTGTAACAAATTAGCACAAACAAAGCAAATTAAACAGCCTACATTTCTTATTTTATACTTCTTCAGTCAGAAGAGTTAACTGTAGAATAATGGGGCCTCTGCTAGGATCTCACAAAACTTTCCTCAAGATATCACCCAGACCAGGATGATAATGCCAGTAATGCCTGCTATAGCCCCAGCAAACCAAATCCTGAAAGTAGAGAATCACTGAAGCCAAAGATTCAGCAGTTTTAGGAAAATCTGGACAATAATGTGGGTGTATGTGTAAAAAAAAAAAAAAAAGGAAAAAAGTCATTCAAGACACTTGTCTTAACCAACTCACTGTGTCCTTTTCCAAACTGATGTATATGTGAATATAAGACTAAAGTCCTCACTTTCTTCCCAAGCATTGGTTAGGAGTGGCTCTCACTTCTTAGGTTTTGTCCAGTTGCTTCCTATGTGGGTTCTCAAAATACGGGCACATTCTTCTTCAGGCAAAGAGGAAAATCCACTTTCCTGGGTTATTGGGACAGTTTAATATAATGTAACACAATCAAGGGAATAGCTATCTCATCACATTTGACACACTTTATTGATGAGGAGCCAGAATCATATTCAGCTACACTCATGGAGAAAGAGTTCTTTGAGAGAGACTGTGCTATAGCATGTGGATGCTGACCTTAACATCACCAGTGCTGGCCTCTTATGACCACTATGACATGAATATTTTCTAAACTCTATATTTTGCTATTATAACTTCAAGATTCAAGGAAGCACTGTATTGTTATATGCATCATTGTTCCCTTTCTAGATAACAAGAAATACACATTTTCTTCACCGTGTTCCATATAGCACCATATACCAATAGAAAAAATACAAAGCAGGGAATTCATCCCACATGGCTAATTTCCTTTTCCTTCATTTTAACAATATATAAACGTTTGTGGTATTGGCCATATAATATATGTATGTTGTTGCTGGTTTTTTTTTTTGGGGGGGGAGTATTTATTTATTTACTTACTGGTTTTGGGATTTTTGTTTCTTATTCTTTGCTTTTTGTTTTTGTTTCTGTTTTTAATTCAGAATCTTAGTTTCATGGGACAGGAAGTAGAACAACTGAACTAAATGAAAACATTATAGCCAGGTGTTTCTCCACATGTCTGTCACTTCAGCACTTGAGAGGTAGAAGCAGGAAATTTTCTAAGACAATCCTTGCCTAGATAGAAAGTTTGGGACAGGTATGTGCTTTGTAATAGCCTCTATCAAAAAGAAAAGAAAAAGAAAAAAGTGAAACCATTGCCTTAGCTATTGTTACTACCAGAGGTAGTGTTAGTTTAGAGATTCCCTTGGAGTCTCTCTCTCCCCACACCCTCCCTATCTCTCTCATTCCATCCTCCCTCTCTTTCCACATCTCATGGTTTATCTCCTGCCTTAAGTCCCTCCAGGAGCACAAAACCTTTGCCTATGAGATAAGGAATTCAATTGTGCAATTTATCTATATCTGTACAAAGACAGCAAATAGTCAGAGTTCCAAAATTTGAGTGTACACAATGCATAGCTTTCAAATCTGAGGTAAAAGAAATTCATTGGAAATTAGAAAACTCAAGAGATGTGAGAATCTCCATTCCTTTTAGTAGCATGTTTTACTTATACCTTACTTAAAACAGTTTAACTTTTTGTAGTAATATTTTTAAAAATTGGATTATAATTACATGATAAGAAGAAGGGGGAAGCCTTCCCCTTCCTTCCTCTAAGCCCTCCCATGGACTATCGCCACCAACTCTACCCTGCACTACCTTTCAAAAATCATAGTCTCTTTTTCTTTAATTTGTTTTATATATATATATATATATGCTTAAATATGTAGATGTATCATACTTAGTATTTTTAGTACCAAATGGTCAGCCCTAAACTCATACACATACAAACAATTTATCTTTTAAGTAGCCATAAAAATACAGCTTTCTTTCTCTTTATACTTAATCTACCTATGAAGATCCCCCAGGGCAGGAGGGGCTCACAAAGACTTCAGCAGTATGCACCTAGGTAACAGCCATATCTAACTTGCAACTCAGCCTCTTTTGAGTGACTCCTATGTCTTATTTGCTCCACAGATGAGCTAGCTTCTTGCCGGTAGTTTATTGCAGGTCAGGGTTCAGAGCGTTCCTAGATACGGAGGTCACATCTTTGCTGAGAATTTACTGCAATTTAACTTCTTATCTAGTTTTGGTCATTGGGTATAATCCCAGCATGACCCTTGGTCCCTAGAAAACAACTCTGACGTTTCTCCATCCTGACCCCAGGCATGCTCAATTTCTCTAGCACTCTGAGACTGAGCACTTACCCATATTCCTAATGTGAGGCTATTGCTTGTCCCTATGTGAAATTCACATAAGCTACTTAGACACTTCTTTCAGGCTGTGCCTTATAGTTTGTAAAGAAGAAGCTGCTTTGCTTGGACATCAGTCCACCAGCTACCTTTGCAGCTTTATGACACAATTCTATCTACCTTCAAGTACCCCCAAACTTATCTTAGGCTTTTCTCAACCCTTCCCATTCCAGATGCACACTGCGGAATGCAAATTAGGCGCCAGGACTGGTTGGGATACTCACTATCTTTAATTCCTTGTCTCTTCTTGAGATTCAAGTTTTTCCTGGCCCCACTGGAGTCATCTGTCAGTCTCCTACAGAAACTACTTTTTCACTATCAGGCATTCTCATCCACTTTGGTGTTTACAGAGAAAACTCATGTTTTCCTTCACTTTGGTAATTATAAAGGTGGTGAAATGGAAAAGAATGTTCTTTACAATTACTAAAGTTCTTTTACAATACAAGGTTGTATGTCAAGTAATATTTCCATAGTGGATTAGTCCTTCATAGTTCGAACCTTGTACTTCTTCAAACTATGTTTTGAGGTGGGGGAAAACAAAGCATTCCATAATTAATGGTCCAAAAACTCAGTAATAAAGTTTCTTGCCCCTGATATTTATTCAACTGAATACCTTATTTCTGTAGGGCAAGATTCCCCTTTGCAGAGAATTTGCATTAGTTACAGAAACAGTGGATTTTTCTTCTAGGCATCAAAACTAGTTTTATGGTACATTTTTTTCTTGTGTCTCATGTAATTAATTATTAGATGACATCCCTCCAAAAATATTGGCCAAACTTTTAATATATTTGGGTCTCAGGCAGTCCAAACAGTCATCGTTTAGAATTGAAACTAAGAGGGAAATGTTTAACATTCAACTGGAAATCAGAAATAAGATGCCCAGAAAGTATTACAGGTTTTCTATATGTCAGGGAATCCTTACATAATTCTTTCTCATTTGTGATCTTATACTTTAAACAATTTTATGCTTATGTAAACTTATTTTGGAAAATTGGATCAAGCATTTAAATACTCTATCAACACAATATTATTTTACATATTACTGAGTTCCATATGATATTTACATATATATGCATCATATGCTGAACAAATCAAGTCACTAATTGCCATGCAAAGTCCTCCTTTCCCAGTCTTTTCTAACTATGGTAATACTGTCATGTAAACATTTTTATACTTCCATATAAGAGAAAGTACATATAGTACTTGTTTTTATGTGTCTGGCTGATTTTCTTTACCATAATGTCCACCATTTCTATATACTTTTATGTAAATAATAGGATTTCCTTCTTATTTGTGGCTGAATAGAACTCTACTGTGGATTAATATATCATGTTCTTTTAACCCATTCATCCATTGATGTTAACCCAGGCTGATTCCATTCTGTTGGCTACTGTAAATAATGCTACAATACATACATGTGTGCAGGTATCTCATAGATATGTTGATCTTATTTCCTTTGAATATATGCCCAGAAGTAGGATTACATGATAGATCTAGTTTTATTTCTTTCCATACTATTCTCTATGAAGGCTATACAAATTTATATTCCCATTAACAGTGCATAAGAGTATGTTTTCCTCAACAATCACAAAAAGATAGAAGTTACAGAACATACATTTTTATAATGACATTTCTATGATATTTTAAAAATGCAAAAATGTCATGTTATATATACATATATGTTTGGGTAGTGTTAAGCATTCTAAATGTTAATTAATTGGTCCTGCTTTCTGTCTGTTACTTACATTGACTCCAATTGATTAAATAAAATGCTGAGGCCTGAGATTGGGTAAAGACAGAGAAAGGTGGGACTTCCTGAGATTAGAACAGGAAGCCTGCGCTTTAGACTGAAGAAAATATTCCAGCCAGGAGCAGCAGGAAAGAGGAGGCACACCATTGGTTAGAAAAAAGAAACTCATTCCACATGGCCAGGAACATCGGTATATTGTGGAGAATGGCAGTCCAAGGGGATGTGTATATATATATGGGGTCATATTTGGGTAATAGAATTATGAGGTAGCTTAGATTGGCTAGGATTGCACAATCCAGACCAAGGCTTGTTAAAATTCACGTGGGTGTCTGTGTGCTCATTTATAATGGTGGCTTAAAGATTAATGGTTCCAAACCTATTAACAATAATCTAAATACTCTTAAACAATTTAATTAATTATTTCTACAAATGGCACCCAAAGTCCAACGTAATTTAATTAAGTTTTTTACACATATATATTCTATATAGTACATCTACTATATAGATTATTAAATATATAATTCTATATATATTAAATACATAATTCTAGAAAATTTCTTAAGTACTATTGAATTTATAGGATTCATAGTAGTTTTGATATACATTTTAATTTATTTTTAATGATTTAACACATGCACGTACACACACACACACACACGCACGCACGCACACACACACACACGCACGCACGCACGCACACACACACACACACACACACACACACACACACGCACGCACACACACAGAATGTATCTTGCTCATATCCATTACCAACTCCCACCATAAGCTCCAGCATGTTTTCCTCCCAACTTCATGTCTTTTCGAAATAACCCGTTGAGTTAAGTTAGTACTCCCTAGTGAACAATGGCAACCTACCAAGTGGCCACACCACAGAACAAAAGTGACTCTCCCTCCCCAAGCAGATATCGAACTGCCAATAGAACCTCCACTAGGGGTGAGACATCAAAAAAAGATGTATTTCTTCAAGTTACATCTCAATCAGAGTTCCCTCCCTCTTCCCCCTCCCAGTCACACCCTCCTACCCTCTTCCCCCTCTCCCTCCTATCTGCTTTTTTTTAAAGGTACATCTTTTCCACCCAACAGCTCCCCCTTTTAGTCCAATAAAAGATTCTTTTTCTTATAACAATACAAAACAATAAGAACAATTAGGCCAAAATTATGAAAATTATGAGGTATAACATACTTTCCCAATGACCAGTCCATACATATTTGGCAACTGATATTAATATTCTATTATCTACCTCAATGAGTTTATAGTTCTACACCTAACTCAGTTTCATCCTGACTTGCATTACCAACTTAAAAATATCTTCTTAGACCTAGAACATCTTTTTTATTCCTAAACAACTTAAAATTTAACTGTGAGACTCTAACTATCTAGTCTTCAACCACATCAGAGACCTGAGAAGGATAAATATATCTGAATAAACAGGAAGTGCAGGGCCATCAGCTTCCAAAACTAAGAAATGACAGACAACTGGCTGCCTGGACAGTCCCCACAAAGTATTCTTTAAATAGTAGACACTTTGATTAAAAAAATAAAACAAAACACTTTTAGGTTTCAGTTTTGATACATTGGCGAGTTCCCTTTCTAAGAAAATACATTCCATTATACACTTCAAGTATTTCTAAGATTGTGTTTTCTCTATTTCAGTCTTTATTGCCTTTTATAATCTTTGAAATTCTAAACTCATAACTGACAGAAGCAGCTTGAACTGGTTCTCCATAAACAATTATCTTTAGGTAGCTCTAGCTAATTAAGTGCAAAATTTCTCAAGGAACTATCTATAGCTATAAATTTTATGTTGCTGAGTGTCAAGAAATATGATGCACCTTCAAAAATTAGTGTAAATAGTCTTAAAATTGCTGTCATACATTTTGGTGAAGATATTTTATCCCTGTAGAAACTAAGAAGTTTACCTTTTCTCCAACTAGTAATTTGTTCTAGAATCCAATTAGTCTAATTAGAATAATAAAAAGTTGAGGAGAGTAATCTAGAATACTTTTTAATTTAGATTTTATCTTTTTTTTCAGAAAACATATTTTAATCATGTTTCCCTTCCTCTAACTCCTCCCAGATACTCCCACCTTCCTCCCCTTCCAACTTCATGCTCACTCACATACTCTCAAAAATTTAAAAAAAAAACGTTGTTTGGTTTCATTTTTAAGCATTTCATACACAGGTACTGTATTTACATAACTTACACCCCTCAAACTCCTCCTGTGTCCCCTCTACTGCCTCTCAAACTCATGATTGTTTATTGCTGTTTTATATATATATATATATATATTAGTATATATATATATATATATATATACTAATATGTATATATAAATACAACCTGTTGAGTTCATTCAGTATTATTCATATGTACATCTGTTCTGGGATGACCATTTGGGATTGGATAACTTGTCAGGGGACACATCACTGGAGAACACAAATTCTTTCTCTCCCCACAACCATTAATCACCTATAGCTTTTCATATAGGCCTTGTTAGATTTTCCTTAGCAGTGTAGGTATGTCAACTGGTGATATGATTATGCATATCTGGTTTAGGTGACCATATTGTTGAAATTACAAGAGTGCAATTAACCAGTCATATATAGAAGGCACTATCTTACAGAAGATGTCCTGGTCCTCTGGTTCTTACAATCATTCTACAGCCCCTTTTATGACTCTCCAAGGCTTAGATATAGAGGTTGCATTGAATTTATTGGAATTGAGAACCCCACATCTGCTGTTCTCTGCATTTTGCCTAGTTGTGGATTTCTGTAACAGTATCCATGGGCTGCAAATAAGAAGCTTTTCTACACTGATCTGTGGTATAAGGATAGGTATTTAGAATGTAGCTAAAAACTATACTTATTTTAAAAATTGGAAGTAGCATGTTCTCCTCTAGTGTTCATGACCTCACCAGTCATTGGTCTTTGGCCAAGTTTAGAGCACCAGTCACGAACTACTTTCTATTGAGTGGGTATTTTTTTTTTTTTTACTTTTTGTGTATTACTTCAATTTATATCTCCTTCACAGTCCCCTCGTTCCACCCCTCCTGGACCCATCCTCCCAACCTCTCTTCCTTCTCCCATCTATCCTACTCCTCAATAGGATAAATGGGAGAAGGCCTTACATAACAGCCTCCTTCAATTCAGCAGCCAGATGAGGGGTAAGAGCTTCCTCTTGCACTGGGGTCTTCATGCAGCTCCACTAGGGCAAAGTATCCCACTACCAAGTAACACAGTCTGTGTTCCTAATCCTTTCAGTCTGTTGGTTGTAGGATAGTTATCTTGTACTATATGGCTAAAATCCAGTTTTAAGTGAATACCTGTCATGTGCATCTCTCTGGGTGTGGTTTAACTCACTCAAGATGAGCTTTTTTATTATAATGTTTATTTATTACATCAAGATACATCTCCATCATAGTGCCCTCTTTCCACCCCTCCCAGTTCAACCCTCCCACCCTCTCTTCCCTCTCCCACCCATCCCACTCCCCCGATGTGGAGTGCCCCTACAAATCAGCTCCTCCCAGTTCAACAGTCATATGAGGGTTAAGAGCTTCCTTTGCACTGGGGGCCTAAATGGGCACATCACCTAGGGCAAATTGTCCCATTGATAGCTAAAAAATTCTATGTTCCTGTTCCTTTTGGTGCATTGGTTGTAGTATACTTATCCTGTACTATATGGCTAAAATCCAATTATAAGTGAGTAGATGCCATGTGTATCTTTTTGAGTCTGGGTTAGCTCACTCAGGATGAGCTTTTCTAGGTCCATCCATTTGGCTGGGAATTGCATGATTTCCTTGTTTCTCATAGCTGAGTAGTATTTCTTTGTGTAAATGTACCTCAATTTTTTATCCATTCATCAGTTGAGGAACATCTGGGTTGTTTCCAGTTCCTAGCTATTACAAATCAGGCTGCTGTGAACATAGATGAGGCTATGTCCTTGTGGTTTGGTGATGAATCGTTTGGGTGGATACCCAGAAGTGGTATGGCTGGGTCTTGAGGTAGGGCTATTCCAAGTTTTCTAAGATATTGCCACACTGATTTCCATAGTGTTTGTACAAGTTTGCACTCCCACCAGCAATTGAGGAGTGTTCCCCTTTCTTCACAACCTCGCCAGCATGTGCTGTCATTTGAGGTTTTGATCTTAGCCATGCTGACAGGTGTCAGATGGAATCTCAGAATCGTCTTGAGTTGCATTTCTCTGATGATTAAGGAAGTTGAGCATTTCTTCAAGTGTCTCACTGCCATTAGAGATTCCTCCTTTGTGAATTCTTGGTTTAGCTCTGTTTCCCATTTTTTCATTGGAGTATTTGGTTTCTTGGTGTTTGATTTCTTGAGTTCTTTATAAATTATGAATATTAGCCCTCTGTTGGAAGTGGGGTAGATAAATATCTTTTCCCAATCTGTAGGTTGCCATTTTGTTGAAATAATGGCATCTTTTGCCTTACAGAAGCTTGTTAGTTTCATGAAGTCCCATTTATTGATTGTTGGTCTTAGAGCCTGAGCTATTGGTGTTCTGGTCAGGAAGTCGTCTCCTGTGTCAATGAGTTCGATGCTTTTCCCCACTTTCTCTTCTATTAGATTTAGTGTGTCAGGCCTTATGTTAAGGTCTTTGATCCACTTGGACTTAAGTTTTGTGCAAGGTGATAAGTATGGGTCTAATTTCATTCTTTTACATGTCGACATCCAGATAGATCAGCACCATTTGTTGAAGATGCTGTCCTTTTTCCATTGTATGGTTTTGGCTTCTTTGTCAGAAAATTAAGTTGACTATAGGCTTATGGGTTCATTTCTGGGTCTTTTTTTAATGTTTATTTATTACTTCAAGTTACATATCCATCACAGTCATCCCCCCATCCCTCCCGGTTCCACCCTCACACCCTCTCCTCCCTCTCCCACCCATCCCACTCCTCAGGGGTGGTGTATCAGCCCCCCTCAGTTCAGCAGTCATATGAGGACTAAAAGCTTCCTCTTGTACTGGAGACCTAAATGGCAGCACCTCTAAAGGCAAATTGTCCCACTAACAGGTAACAAAGTCTATGTTCCTGTTCTTTTTGGTGTGTTGGTTGTAGGAGAGTTATTCTGTATTATATGGATAAAATCCAATTATAAGTGGGTAGACCTTAAATCTAATTAAAGAGCTGTTGTTAACCCCAAGATAGAAGTGCCATTATTTCACCCTTGGGGATATGTTGTTAGGCTGGTCAATGTTGTGGCTCACTGATTTTACAGCTGAATAGGACTACTGATTGCTTTTGTCCCTTGGTGGCTTGCCAGCACCTTCCAAAACTATGACAGTTAGTTTCAGAGAAGAAACTACCAGGTCAGTTCCAGCTGAATTACTCCAAGTTCTAAGTCTATAGTATGTGTCATCTACAGTACAATTCCTATTTTTGTGAAATTGCCAGAGTGTCTGTAGAAAGGAGACTCTCTTTTGGTTCTAACAATAGACTATTGGCAATTAAACTTGTGTTGCAGATTTTGTTCAATACAGGTCTTGCCCTTCCCAATTCTGGTTTGACAAGTTCTATTAGGATGCAACAAAGCAAAATGTAAATTTGGTCATGCTAATGAGGTGACATGTGAAAAGAGATAGAAGAGAAGTACTCTCAGAGGTATTAATGTTAATATTTATTTATTAATTTATTAGTGTTAATCCTCATTAATAAATGTCTCATTGCCTAAGAAATGCCTAACTAAAAGTGTAGGATATTTTATACTGAGTTTAGAATATTTTATACATGTCTATTCTTTGAAATTTTCATATATGTATACAGTGTTTCTTGAGCTTATCCATGCCCAAACTCCCTCCTCCCATCCTTCCCAAGATTGCTTCCTCTTATCTATATGTCCTCCTTTTTTGGTAATCTACTATATGCAATTAGTGCTACCTGTATTTATATGGATATGTGATCATCACTGGGGCCTGAACATAAAATATTTTCAGTAAAAAAATGTACAAGCAATATATACCCTTGTGATAATATACAGCTCTCCCAGAATAGGCTCCTATCAACACTAATGAATGTAGATTAGAGGATGCTATAAATCTGTACTTTGAATTTGGAAAATCAGATTAATTTTGCTCATATTTCAAATGACAACCAGCCAAATTCCCTAATTCCTTGTAATTTTATTAAGTCATCTTAATTAGCATTCCTGACTCATGATTCTTCCAATTATTATAAAATTATTTTATGGGTAATCGCTTATCCAATCCCAACTTTAGTCACTAGGTCTGTGGATACAGAATTTAAATTCAATGTCTTTTTCTACTTGACAAGTTTTATTCATAAGTATAGTCAGATTTCTGATTTTTGCTGATAATTTAATAATAGTATTTCAAATTTCAGTGCTAATTGACTATTCCTTAAATATTGATAACCAGGTATGAACAACAAATCTACGATTGCACTGTGAACCCCTTGTTATTCACAAGTACTCAGCTCCTACTCCTGGGAATATTTTGAAAGTAGACTCTGGTTATTTAAAAAGCCTGTTGTTTTAAGTAGTGAAATACTGGGTTGTTTATCACACTACTTCCCTTGCCCTTTATCTTGGCTGTTTAAAAGCTCTTTTAGGAAACCTAGAGTCATCTCTCACTTTAATACCCAACATGAAATAGAAGAAACATTATGCATTTTATTGACTTCACCTGGCAATAATATCAATAAACAGTTCTGCAGTTATCTTCAGAAATAGATCTTAAGATCAATGTTACTAAAATTCCACCATTACTTTGTAATATGATCATATCATGATAAATATTGGCTACAAATTACAGAAACTGCAAATATTAGCTTAACCTAATTGGGTTTATTTTCCTTGAACAGAAATAGGATCCTAAACAATCTTGTGTTGATAGAGAGGTACAATTATGATCAGGTAATTGGACCTGCCTAACTTTTTCTGTGACCATCCCTGAAATATAGATGTCACCATGTGCCCCAAGACTGTTGCTTGAGTTTCGATCTTCATTTAACTTTTCATTCAATGAAAAATAATTGAGGATGTTTACTCTCCCTTTTGTAATAACACATTTTAAATGTACTGCCTGGAACTTAGCAAAAATATTCATCTAACTATAAAGTAGCCTGAGAAATGCAATGTTTCTCTCAGGCATCAACATGTCCCACTAAAGTTTGCAGGCTCTCAATAAAGAAAAGTGAGAAAATGGTTGTGTGTGTGTGTGTGTGTGTGTGTGTGTGTGTGTGTGTGTGTGTGTTTCTCACATGCATACCCACACACAAATTTGTGGTCTAATTGACAGAAACTCAAGTCCTATTCAGTTTTTATAGTCACATCATTGTGTAGGGGAATCACATCTGATTATGTTTCTTTATAACCTTGGCACTTCAAGATAAAACTGTAAGCCATTTGCCTCCATATGCCTAAAACTGTGTGACTTCTTCTTGAAATAGAAGTCCAGGGTTAATACGGTAGTTATTAGTTGTCTGTGTAAGTCAGAGTTTTTCATCACTATGACAAATATCAAATACCAAAAAGAAACAAGTTTAAAAAGAGGAAAGCCATTTTTCACCTCACACTTTCCAAGGTTTCAGTCCATAATCAACTAGTTCCTTTGTTTCTGGACTATGATAAGGTCAAACATCATGACTGAAGGCTATGGTGAATTAAAGATTACTTCACGACATACAGGAAACAGAGAAAAGTTGACATGGACTGGTATGCTTCTTTTTCCATTTCCTTTTATTCCCTATGAGCCCCCAGTCTATTGGGTGGTGCCACTCACATTCCAGGCAGGTCTTATCTGTTTAATCATCTTTGGAATGCAGACACAGCCATAGGTATACTTTACTAGTTTCCTAGGTGTTTCTCAGTACAATCAAGTTGACAGTTAAGACTAACCGTCATATTACTTTATCCCCATTTAGTTACAGGGTGTCTGGGGAAAATAGAAAAAAGTTATATGACAGAGGAGAAATTATAGGACAAATATTGTGGCAACAATATTAGCAATTGTCTTAGGGTTTCTATTGCTGTGAAGAGAAACCATGACCACAGCATCTCTTATAAAGGAGAATAATTAATTGTGGATGCCTTACAGTTTCAGAGGTTTAGTCCATTATCATCATGGCAGAAAACATGGAAGTATTCAGGCAGACATGGTACTGGAGAAGGGGACAAGAATTCTACATCTTGATCAATAGGCAGCAGAAGGAGACTGTGTCACACTGGTCATAGCTTGAGCATATATGACCTGAAAACCCACCCCCAGTGATACACTTCCTCCAACAACGCCACACCTACTACAAGAAGGCCACATCTCCTAATAGTGCCACTCCCTATGGGCCAAGCATTCAAACACAAGAGTCTATTGGAGCCATACCTATAAAAACCATCACAGTAATCTTAGCCAAATCTCCAAATCATTCATTAAAACCTGCAAATTTAGCTGATCATGGTGGGCACTCATGTAATACTAGCACTAGGGGAAACAAGGCAGGAATATCAAATATTCAGGGACAACCTGTGTTTTGCAGTAAAAACAATGTAGATAATTCTATGTAATAGACTATAAATTCATTCAAGGGTGAAACTGCAATTTAATTATCATTTGTAGTTATTAATATGTATAAATGGTAAGATTAGGCTGGTGGGGCAGCCAGCAGCTTAGCACTGCAGCAGGCGGCCTGTCAGGAAATCAGCTGACAGGCCTAGACCGCCTTAACTGGAGGCCTGATTTATCCTGGGGAAAGACCCCCGGACCAAGGGTGGCCTATACCACCTGTAACTTAAACTCTGTTAAGTAATATAAGTTGTTATATTAGGCCAGTAGGATTACTGGAGGCTTTGTGGGAGATTCGTGGGAGTTTGACAGGAGTTCAGGAGTCTGATGGCCCTGGATTGCTTGGACTGATGGCCTATAAGCTGCCGCAGTCCTTTCCCCAATAATAAAATACACCAAGATCTTTTAATGTTTCAACACTTAACCCATAGCTGGGCAGACTCTCAATTAGCTACTCTAAGTTAACCTGGATCACCTAATGCCAAACCGCCATGTGCTTGCGATTACCTTCCAGCATTCTCAAACACGTCTATCTGCTTCCATGTCTCCTGGTGGAAATGAGCTAATCCTCTGTGTAAAACAGCAAGGTTCCTGTTTTAATATCAGGAAGTTCCACCTTCCTTTACTCTTTCTGCCCAGCTAATTGGCCATCAGTGACTTTTATTAACCAATCAAGAGAATGCCTCAGAAGGGGCAGTAACCAGATCTCAGAATTGAAATCAGCCTATTAGAAGCAATGTTATTAGACATTCCCCAGCACAAAGGCCCAGAAATGTGTTTTTTTAAAGAATCCCTTAGTTAACCTTTATCTCATCTCCCTAGGAAAGTGAGTTACTATATAAGTTAGACTAAATAGCAAAATGCATCCTTTATAGGTTATTGGTCAAGCATGCGAATCTAGTTTTAATCAGTAACATGAAATAAAATCCCATATTCAATGCAAGAATCACAATGTGTTCATTGATTCCTTTTAAGGGAAAAAACTAATTGAC
>CAJQZJ010036526.1:1432-34950 GCA_907164525.1 Lophiomys imhausi
TAAAAAAAAAAAAAAAAAAAAAGAAGGGAAGAGGATGGGGGGTTGAGGGGGATGAGGGTGGAAGGGTGGGACTGGAGGGGGGAGTAGGGAGGGGATTGTGATTGAGATGTAACTTGAAGAAATAAAAAATAAATTATTAAATAAATAAATAAATAAATAAATAAATAAATAAATAAATAAATAAATAAAGGAGGCTGATCCACCATTTTTATTTGGAACAGACTGGAAGCCATAACAGACTACTTATCATTTTTTTAACATGTTGTGTATCTTTTAATGTTTTACTTTAATATTAACTAGTCAAAGAAGGTTTCAGTACTGGAAATGTCTTGCTTTTTTATGTTTATTTATTACTTTAGATTACATCTCCATCACAGTGCCCTCTTTCTACCCCTCCCAGTCCTGCCCTCCAGTTCAGCAGTCATATGAGGGCCAAGAGCCTCCTCATACACTGGGGGCCTTCAGGGCAGCACCACTAGGGCAAAGTGTCTCATTGACAGTTAACAAAGTCTATGTTCCTGTTCCCTTTGGTGCATTGGTTGTAGTATAGTTATCCTGTACTATCTATTCACTTATAATCAGATTTTAGCCATATAGTAGAGGATAACTATGGATCACTTTTTAATGACACCATATAAATGCTGAAGCTCTGATTCAGCTTCTCTCTTTCCACATGTTTAATATACACCTTTAAAATAGAGCAAAAAAAAAAAAAGGTCAAGTGGCAGACCCATCAGAATTACACCTGACTTCTCCTCAGAAACTTTAAAAGCCAGAAGGGCCTGGGCAGTCATCCTATAAGCACTGAGAGAACATAGGTGCCCAGCCAGACTACTATATCCAGCAAAACTCTCTATCAACATAGATGGAGACAACAAGATATTCCATGACAAAATCAAATTCAAACAGTATCTCTCCACAAATCCAGCCCTACAGAAGTTCCTAGAAGGAAAATTCCAACCCAGAGAAGATAATTACACCCAAGAAAACAGAAGAAGCAAAAAAAAAAAAAAAAATCCACTGCAGCTAAACCAAAAGAAACACACAACCACCACCTACTTCAAAATAAGAGGAACTAACAACCTCTGGTCATTAATATCCATCAACAACAATGGACTCAAAGCCCCAATAAAAAGACACGGGCATACAGAATGGACCCATAAACAAGACTCATCATTTTGATGTATGTAAGAAACACATCTCATTAACAAAAAAGATGGTACCTCAGAGTAAAAGACTTGGAAAAGGTTTTCCAAGCAAATGGGCCCAAGAAGCAAGCTGGAGTAGCCATCCTAATATCAAATAAAATAGACTTTCAACTGAAGTTAATCAAAAAATATAGGGAAGGGTACAATGTACTTGTTAAAGGAAAAATTCAAGACAATATCTCAATACTGAATATCTATGACCCAAATACAAGGGCACCCACATTTGTAAAAGAAACCCTTCAAAAGCTTAAAAGTCACATTTATCCCCACACATTAGTAGTGGGTGACTTCAACACCCCACTCACAACACTGGACAGGTCATTAAGACAGAAACCAAGCAAAAAAATAATGAGCCTAACAGAAGTCATGAACCAAATGAACCTAACATATATCTACAGAATGTTTCACCTAAACACAAAAGGATACACCTCCTTTCAGCACCACATGGAACCTCCTCCAAAATTGACCATATAGTTGGACACAAAGCAAACCTCAACAGATACAAGAAAATTGAAATAACTCCTTGTATATTATCAGACCACCATGGAATAAAGCTGGACTTCAACAACAACAAAAATAATAGAAAGCCTACACATTCATAGAAACTGAACAACTCTCTACTGAATGACCACTGGGTCAGGGAAGAAATAAAGAAGGAAATCAAAGACTTCTTAAAATCCAACAACAATGAAGGTACAACATACCAAACCTATGGAACACAATGAAAGCAGTGCTACAAGGAAAGTTCATAGCACTAAGTGCCTTCAAGAACAAAATCATGACAGCTCATCTTAGCGAATTAACAGCTGAAATGGAAGAACTGGAAAAAAAAAAAAAAAGAAGCAAACACTCCCAAGAGGAGAAGAAGGGCAGAAGGCAGGAAGTCATTAAACTTAGGGTAGAAATTAACAACTTAGAAACAAAAAGAACAATACAAAGAGTCAACGACACCAAAAGTTGGTTCTTTGAGAAAAATCAACAAACCCTTGGCCAAATTAACTAAAAGGCAGAGGGGAAAAAAACCAAATCAACAAAATCAGAAATGAAAAGGGAAAAAATAACAACAGACATTGAGGAAATCCAGAGAATCTTTATGTCCTACTTTAAAAATCTGTACTCCACGGGTTGGAGAGATGGCTCAGCGGTTAAGAGCACTGGCTGTTCTTCCAAACGTCCTGAGTTCAATTCCCAGCAACCACATGGTGGCTCACAACCATCCACAATGTGATCTGATGCCCTCTTCTGGTTACAGATGTTCATGCAGATAAAGCACCCATACATAAAATAAATAAATAAATCTTAAAAAAAAAAAAACTGTACTCCACTAAATTTGAAAACCTAAGCAAAATGGACAAGTTCCTTGACAGATTCCACCTACCAAAGTTAAATCAAGATAAAGTTAACAGATTAAACAGTCCTATAAGCTATAAGGAAATAGAAACTGTCATTTAAAATCTCCCAACCAAAAAAAGCCCTGGGCCAGATGGTTTCAGCACAGAATTCTACCAGACCTTCAAAGAAGAGCTAATACCAATACTCTTCAAACTCTTCCACAAAATAGAATCAGAAGGAACACTGCCAATCTCATTCTATGAGGCCACAGTCACCCTGATTCATAAACCACACAAAAAACCAACAAAGAAAGAGTACTTCAGACCAATTTTCTTCATGGACATAGACACAAAAATAGCTAATAAAATACGGGCAAACCGAATCCAAGAACACATCAAAAGTATCATACACCATGATCAAGTATACTTCATCCCAGGAATTCAGGGATGGTTCCACATATGAAAATCCATCAACATAATTCACCATATAAGCAAGCTGAAAGAAAAAAAATCACATGATCATCTCAGTAGATGTTAAAAACACATTTGACGAAATCCAATACTCCTTCATGCTAAAAGTCCTGGAGAGAACAGGCATACAAGGACCATGCCTAGAAATAATAAAGCCAATATACAGCAAGCCAGTAACCAGCATCAAATTAAATGGAGAGAAACTTAAAGAATTTCCTCTAAACTCATGGAGAAGGCAAGGATTCCCACTTTCACCATATCTCTTCAACATAGTACTTATAAGACAACTAAAGGAGATCAAGGAGATACAAATTGGAAATGAAGAAGTCAAACTATCCTTGTTTGCAGACGAAATGATAGTATATATAAGCGACCCCAAAAAATTCCACCAGAGAACTCTTACAGCTGATAAACACCTTCAGCAAGGTGGCTGGATACAAAATTAATTCAAAAAAATCAGAAGCCCTTCTTTATATAAAAAATAAATGGTCTGAGAAAGAAATTAGAGAAACAGCACCCTTCACAATGGCCACAAACAATATAAAATACCTGGGGGTAACTCTAACCAACCAAATGAAGGACCTGTATGACAAGAACTTCAAGTCCTTGAAGAAAGAAATTAAAGAGGAAATCAGAAGATGGAATGATATCCCATGCTCATGGATAGGTAGGATCAACATAATAAAAATGGCCATCCTGACAAAATCAATATACAGATTCAATGCAATTACTATCAAAATACCACCACAATTCTTTATAGACCTGTAAAAATATAATTCTCAACTTCATATGGAATAACAAAAAACCCAAAATAGCTAAATCAACCCTGTACAATTAAAAAAAAAAACAAACATCTGGAGGTATCACCATCCCAGATTTCAAGCTGTACTACAGAGCAATAGTATTAAAAACCATATGGTACTGGTATAGAAACAGACCAGTAAATCAATGGAATCGAATTGAAGACCAGAAATGAACCCACATACCTATGGTCACTTAATTTTTGACAAAGAAGCCAAAACCATACAATGGAAAGAAGACAGCATCTTCAACAAATGGTTCTGCTCTAACTGAATGTAGACATGTAAAAGAATGAAATTAGACCCATACTTATTCACCTTGCACAAAACTTTAGTCCAAGTGGAGCAAAGACCTTAACATAAGGCCTGACACACTAAATCTAATAGAAGAGAAAGTGAGGAAAAGCCTCAAACTCATTGGCACAGGAGACAACTTCCTGAACAGAACACCATTAACTCAGGCTGTAAGACCAACAATTAATAAATGGGACCTCATGAAACTGACAAGCTTCTGTAAGGCAAAGGACACTGTCATTTAAACAAAATGGCAACCTACAGATTGGGTAAATATCTTTACCAACCCCACTTCTGACAGAGGGCTAATATCCATAATTTATAAAGAACTCAAGAAATTAAACGCCAAGAAACCAAATACTCCAATGAAAAATGGGAAACAGAACTAAACCAAGAATTCACAAAGGAAGAATCTCTAATGGCAGTGAGACATTTGAAGAAATGCTCAACATCCTTAATCATCAGAGAAATGCAACTCAAGACGACTTTTCTGAGATTCCATCTCACATGTGTCAGAATAACAAGATCAAAAACTCAAATGACAGGATATGTTGGCTAGGTTATGGAGAAAGGGGAACACTCTTCCATTGCTGGTGGGAGTGCAAACTTGTACAACCACTATGGAAATCAGTCTGGCGATATCTTAGAAAACTTGGAATAGCCCTACCTCAAGACCCAGCCATACCACTTCTGGGTATCCACCCAAATGATTCCTCACCAAACCACAAGGACATATCCTCATCTATGTTCACAGCAGCCTTATTTGTAATAGCTAGAAACTGGAAACAACCCAGATGTTCCTCAACCGAAGATTGGATAAAAAAAAAAATGTGGTACATTTGCACAATGGAATACTATTCAGCTATCAGAAACAAGGAAATCTTTCAATTCACAGCCAAATGGATAGAACTAGAAAAGCTCATCCTGAGTGAGCTAATCCAGACTCAGAAAGATGCACATGACATCTACTCACTTATAATTGGATTTTTAGCCATATAGTACAGGATAACTATCCTACAACCAATACACCAAAAGGATCAGGAACATAGATTTTGTTACCTATTAAGGGGACAATTTGCCTTAGGGGTGCTACCATGTAGGCCCCCAGTGCAAGAGGAAGCTCTTAGCCCTCATATGACTGTTGAATTGAGAGGGGCTGATTTGTAGGGACACTCCACATTGGAGGAGTGGGAAGGGTGGGAGAGGGAGAAGAGGGTGGGAGGGTGGAACCATGAGGGGTAGAATGAGGGTACTATGATGGAGATGTAACTTGAAGCAATAAATAAACAAAAAAAATTTAAAAAGAGTGGGATTAGGAGGTGTGGCTTTGTTGGAATAGGTATGGCCTTGTTAGAGGATGTGTTTCACTGTGGGAGATGGTTTTGAGGGGTCATATGCTCCAGCTAGGCCTAGTTTGACAATCTCTCCCAGCTGCCTGCAGATCAAGATGTAGCACTACCATGACAATAATAGGCTAAATGTCTGAACTGTAAGCCGGGCCCAATTAAATGTTTTCCTTTATAAGAGTTGTCATGGTCATGGCATCTCTCAGCAGCAATGGAAACCCAAACTAAGAAGTTACAAAATGCCCAAGGAACATGAGTGAATATAGAAAACAAAGTGGAATGGTGGTTTCCAGAGGATAAGGTGAGTAGGGATCAGGTGCAAAGGGATTGAATTGATTAATTTGTAGTTAGGTAGAAGCAAGAATGCTGGTGTTCGGTGGTAAAGCAGATTGATTACATATTTTAATGTACCATATATTTCAAAAAGCTAGAAGGACTTTTGAATGGTCTTACTGTATGAAAATAATAAATATTTGAGCATATTAAAAAATATAGATTTTAAACATTTTATAATATATACATGAAGTATATCAATATTTACATATTACCCATTAGCATCACAATTTTTATGTCTTTTTTGTGCCATTTAAAATTAATTTAATAAAGGTTAGATGTAAAAACAAGAAAAAGAATTAACTTCTGCTGCCTGCAAAGAACAAAATGATTCTTCCCTTTCTTTTCTTTTCTATTGTATGTTAGCACCACAGAACCAAATTTACTCTCACTACCGAAGGCCCATGTCTGTGTCTCACGTCTACATCTCTGCCTTTGAGACAAATACTTCCATCCAAAGTGTGATCCCAGACCATATCACCTGAGTTAGTTGGCAATGGAGACTCCAGGTTCACACCCCATACCTGTATTTGGTGCTGATAAAGATTTACAGCTGTGGCAATGCCTCGTTAGAAACTCCCCAGAGAGGTCTTCCCAGAAAGCCTTGCAAAGAGGTTCTCTCTCATACCTCCCACGCTCCCTGACCACAGGGCAAGCCACATGGGCCTCTCCAGCAGACTGGGGTCTGCAGGCCGGGTCAAGGCCATCCTTCCCGTGTGGATGTGTCTGTTGTCTGTCTCAGCCAGCAACTTCCTCCAGTGGCTTCCCTCACCAACCAGCCAGCGCCCAGAGCATGGGGACACCCATCAAAGCCCTGCCCTGTGGCTGAGCAGAGGGTCAGCTGGGTCCATTCGTTTCCCAGGCCCCTCCCCCCAGCATCCTGGATAAATTCAGACAGCTTAAGTCACCCTTATCGTCACACCAGCAAATGTGGCCATCTGAGGGCAGAAACACAGGAAAAGGCCAGGACAAAAAGGAAGAGTCCATAAACCACACCCTCCAGTCTCCGCAAGGCCAGCTATTCCTTCCTCTTGCCTTGCAGGATGTAACATCTCCGGCATTTTTTTTTTTCCTCTCCTCTTTGTGCTTTTTTCTCCTTTTCTTTTCAAACAGACACATTTCAAATGTCAGTGGGTGACACTGGGGCCAAGTCAAATGGGAGGAGACCAAATAGCTAACGGGTTTGATCTTTGCAGCAGTTACTTCAAGGGAAGCTGGGGATCCTGCCCCATGCAGAGAATGGAGAATTCATGAGTCGCTCAAGTGGGCATTTGTTGTGCTAACTCAGACTCTCTCTCCAGTTAACCTTCATTTACAGACCTGAACCAAAGTGGTTACATGTTTGAAGAGAATTCCTTTCTCTTCTTTCCACTCTCCACTTCCCTTATCCCCAGAGGGAATGAAAGAGAACCAGCCAGAGGTTAAATGGGGGAGACAATGCAAGAGGAAGTGAGGGGGGGGTTCCCATCTAAAATCCGAGTCCCTGACTGTGGCTAGTTTTTTCATGTCTTCCTTCAAAAAGCCCTTGAGAGAGACTTAGGCAAATTGGTCCCCACCTTCCAAAGGCCGCCAAATGGAAATCAGAATCCAAACACTGCCCTGCCCCAAGAGAGGCCAAGGCTACTAAGGTATCTTCTCAGAGGGCCTGAGTGTCCAGGGACATCCCATATTTTAGATGAGTAATACAGACTTACTTGTCTAATGCCTTACTGAGTCCTGTCATCACAGCAGCCAAGTAAAAATTATGTCTGCATGTCGTGCAGGGCCATAAATCCAAGCTGCTGTGACATCCTCGGTCATTCCATATTTCAAGGCAAGGAGGTTTATTCCTACAAGTCTGTTAATAATAAAAGCGAATGTACAAGAAGGGGGGAAGGTTTGTTTCTATCCCAGGCCTCTCACAGACCCATCCTTGAGCCAGAGAATTTGAGGCACTTTGGATAGGCTTCCAATCAGTTGTGATTCACCAGCCTCCACTCACAACTGACTGGCTGGGAACAGGAGATCCATGGCCCTCTGGGTTTAGGGCAGTCACCAGAATCATTTTAGCCTTCTGGCAAAGGAGGATAGCATGGGAACTATAGTTTAAGGTGTTCATGAAAACAGATAAGGATGGGGCTGGGGTGTGGCTCCATTGACAGTCTTCCTGGAACACACAAAGCCTGGGCTTCAGTCCCTTTTACCGCTTGCAGGACTAATGAACACTTCTTACTGCACCTTTGGGGGATGGAGGTCAAGGTCATCGTTGGCTACACAGGACCCTGGTTCAAAGGACTGGAGACATGACTCCAGTATAACAGAGCCTGCCTATAAGCTCAGTAACCTGAGTTTGAGTCCCAGAACCCACAAGTTGTCCTCTGAACTCCACATGCCCACTGTAATATGTAATTTTGAATACCCCATCTCAAAACCAAATTAATATAAAATGGGGAAGAGGAGAGAGAAGATTGGCAAGACAGTGGATCTGAGAAAAAAAAAATGATACTTCTTGCATGGAGGTGGGATTCCAGGTAACCCAGACCAGGACCCTGGAGAGGAAGAAGAATCTAGGGAGACTTGACAGTCTTTCCTTAATCTTGAGTAGAAACCAGGGTCTCTCCTGTACTAGACTTAATTCCATTGCTATTGTCTGGTCACAGGTCCCTCATTCCCTCACTCCTCCCCATACACAGATATTTATTAGTCATGATACTTATCACACTATTCTGTCTCTTCAAAACCCTGCCCCCACCCCACCCTGCCCCATAAAAGCTGGCGGTGGCGCAGGCCTTTAGTCCCAGCACTCGGGAGGCAGAGGCACGCAGATCTCTGTGAGTTCCAGTCTAGCCTGGTCTACAAAAGGAATCCAGGACAGGCAGGGCTTGGTACACAGAGAAACCCTGTCTTGAAAAAACAAACACAAAAAGGTGGTTGTACCCTCCTCTGTGTTCCCAAAACCTCTTGTTAAGCTGAAGGCACATATCACTCCCAGGGAAGACTGACTAGGGTCAGGGGAGGCAGTAAAGGGCCAGGGGAAAGAGCAGACCCTGGGAACCTGGCTGCCTTCTTACAAGCTGTGCTCACTGGGACAAGCTTTCTAGCTCATAGCACCCATGGAATGAAACTTACAACAGCACCTACAACAGCGATTACAACAAACTTCTTGCTATGGCTCCCTGCAAGTTTCAAAAAAAAAAAAAATGCCACATTGTTATTGCAAATAGACTGCCCATTGGTGACACACTGCTGGGACATTTCCATTTCTCTAGCACACAAAACTCTCATAATTAAAAATATATAATCCAGCCGGGCGTTGGTGGCGCACGCCTTTAATCCCAGCACTTGGGAGGCAGAGGTAGGCGGATCTCTGTGAGTTCGAGGCCAGCCTGGTCTACAAAGTGAGTCTAGGACAGCCAGAGCGGTTATACAGAGAAACCCTGTCTCAAAAAACCAAAAAAAAAAAAACAAAAAAAAAATATATAATCCAGGAAGATGGAAACTATTGTGCTATTTTCCCCCATTCCCAAACCTAGTGGTTCACAATCTTTTAAGTTTCTGATGTGAGGGGCAGGAATGGGGGGGGGGACCTGCCTAACCTGGTATTTTCCATCTTTACTTAACCATGAAATTATATTCTCTCTCTCTCTCTCTCTCTCTCTCTCTCAGCCTTTCAGCATTCCAGTGAATTGTCTGAGGTTCGAAAGAACGGACACACCACTTACATATTTTTTGTCCTCTATTTGTCTCTAAAACCCAGAGTGGAATATATTGATTATCTTTTAAGGAGTGTGAGCACACTCGCGTGTGTATCTGCAGGTCACACAGCTCAGCAGTGTTCCAGATGTTCACATATCAACTGCTCAGTTAGAGTTTAAGAGATGACTACTTTGCACAAAGATACAAAAAAAAAATAATAATAACTTACATTTAGTTGTGCACACATTAATTAATGTTTCTTTATGCCCCATTTGATCTGGGCATAGGGTGTTTTGGAGCCTGAACGTTTAATTAAAGGCTTTTGTGTTGACCATAGCTATACCTGGTACAGATGTCTGCTTAGAGTGGTGGATGTCAAGGGTGTCATACCTTGCTGCTCTGGCCTGGCATTTTCCTCTCTCAGGTTGTGTGAGCTCCCCAGGCCTCCATTCCCTCAGTGTGAAATAAAAGCATTGGACCAGATCACCTTAAAAGCTATTCAGCATCAACACTTACATTTCAAAGCCCTTCCCTTAGCCTGCCTCACTAACCGTGACTGCCTCTCTATGATCTAAACATTTGACTTGTAAAACGTGAACAGATTTCATTTACTAAAAGCCTCTAATCAAAAACAAAACCTTTTACTTAAACAATTAGAAAACAATTAGCTGGGGGAATAAAAACAATTTTAATTTGCTAAATGGGCTTCCTCCCTCCTAATAGATACGGACAAGACCCTAACTAATGCTTCTGACCACATGGAAACCACCCAGCCATCGCTGAGTCTGCGGATGGAGGTGCGGGTTGGCTCGATTTCCTATTAGGAGAAGTGAAAGGCACACACACTAACCTCAGGCTGCCACGGTGCTTCATGTTTAAACATGTGCCTAGCCTTAGCAATACTATTGCTCTCTGCACATTGATCTGTCCTGAGGCTGCACACAAATGGATCTCACACCAGCCCAGCACCCGACACACCTTTGTCCTCCTACTTTGTATAATGGCTGGGGTCTAATGAGCCTCTCCTGAGACATGATCTCCCTGAGGGTACTTTTTTAGCCCGGTTGAGATGAACAACCAGAGCCCCCCTTTTAATTAATGAAATGTGAGTGCAGTTAGACCAAGTTCTGGTAGGTTCTACCCATTTAAAAAATGTCTTTATTTTGCACGACCCTTAGAGGGATCAATAAGGAAACCTTGCATTTTCAGCATTACCCAATAGCAGCATGGACTACATCTAATAGACTGCCTTTATTTGGTGGAAAGTAAATTTTTTTTTTAGTTTAGAGTGCAGAGCAGTCCACTTGTAAAAGAATGAAATTAGACCCATACTTATCACCTTGTACAAAACTTAAGTCCAAGTGGATCAAAGACCTTAATATAAGACAGGTCACACTAAATCTACTAGAAGAAAAAGTGGGAAAAACCCTCGAACTCATTGGCACAGGTGACAACTTCCTGAACAGAAAACCAACAGCTCAGGACCTGAGATCAACAATCAATAAATGGGACCTCATGAAACTGAAAAGCTTCTGTAAGGCAAATGACACTGTCATTCGAACAAAACAGCAGCCTACAGACTGGGAGAAAATCTTCACCAACTCCACATCTGACAGAGGGCTAATATCCAAAATCTACAAAGAACTCAAGAAATTAAATGCCAAGAAACCAAATAATCCAATCAAAAAATGGGGGACAGAGCTAAATAGAGAATTCACAAAGGAGGAATCCCTAATGGCCGAAAGACACCTGAAGAAATGCTCAACATCCTTAATCATCAGAGAAATGCAACTCAAGATGACTCTGAGATTCCATCTCACACCTGTCAGAATGGCTAAGATCAAAAGCTCAAATGACAGCACATGCTGGCAAGGGTGTGGAGAAAGGGGGAACCCTCCTCCATTGCTGGTGGGAGTGCAGGCTTGTGCAACCACTATGGAGGTCAGTATGGCGATATCTTAGAAATCTTGGAATAGCTTTGCTTCAGGACCCAGCCATACCACTTCTGAGTATACATCCAAATGACTCCTCACGGAATCATAAGGAAGTCTCCTCATCTATGTTCATAGCAGCCTTATTTGTAATAGCTAGAAAGTGGAAACAGCCCAGATGTCCCTCAACCGAAGAATGGATTAAAAAACTATGGTACATCTACACAATGGAATATTACTCAGCTATCAGAAACAATGAAATTATGCAATTTGCAGCCAAATGGATGGAACTAGAGAAGCTCATCCTGAGTAAGCTAACCCAGACTCAGAAGGATGCACATGGCATCTATTCACTTATAGTAGGATTTTAGCTATATAGTACAGGATAACTATACTACAACCAACACACCAAAGGGAACATGGACATAGACTTTTTTTTTTTTTTTTTAGTTTTCTCTCCCTGGCAATGAGATACTTTTCACTGGTGGTACTACCTTGTAGGCCCCCAGTGTATGAGGAGGTTCTTGGCCCTCATATAACTTCTGAACTGGGGCAAGGGACTATTATGTAGGGGCACTCCACTCTAGAGGATTGGGATGGAAGGGTTGGGGGTAGAGGGTGGGAGGGTGGGGCTGGGAAGGTGGAAAAGAGGACAATATGATGGAGATGTAACCTGAAGCAACAAATAAATTTATTTATTAAAAAAAAAAACAAAGTTCTCATACACTTTTTTTCCCCCAGTTCCTTTCTTAGCCTGTGACATCCATATATTTTAATCTTTGGCAGGTTATTTCATCCCTCTAAACTGTAGTTTTCTGTTTGTAAAGCAAAACAAAGATTCTGGAAATTGTTTGTGTTTGCCTTCCTTTATTCCCTGAAAATACACTTACTTTCGGCCTAAGCAGGTGCTCCTCCCGGCTGGGCTCCGGCTAGTTTGCCTCTTTATGAAATGAGGACAGGTTCAAACACTTCTAAGTGAATTCACATGTAAATATTGGGCACTCTGGTTAGTGTACTGGAACTACACCAATGTTGTGCCTTATGAAATAGTTTGGACAACACAATTATGTTATCAACGTTCTGAGGGTTAAAGGTCCAAGATCCAGGTGTTGGCCAGATTGGCTTCTTCTGAGGACTCTCCTAGGCTTGAGATAACTACTTTCTCAGAGCCTTCACATTGTCATTCTTTAATCTGTGCTCTCTGTGTCCCAAATATTCCTTATGAAGACACCAGTTATATTGGATTCCAGTACATTCATCCAGTTCTCATTTCCCTGTCTATTCAGGTCACAATCGTGAAGAACTGGCAGGCAGGAATTCAACATATGAGTTTGGGAGCATCTACATGTGGTTAGCTTTTCTTTTGTTTTTCTGTCCTCTTCAACTTCTCTTGTATTTTCCTTCCCTCTTTCCTTCCTCTTACTCCTTATCAGTCTAAGTGGAGTGAAGAGGGTCAGCAGGACCCAGACCACCTGGATCTGAAAGTAGCTCTAGGTCTCTCACTCTGAAGCAATAGAGGCCATTTCCTAGCCACAAGATCTCAACTAAGACAATAACCATATATTACAGAATTCCTGGGAGAATCCCATGGCTCCATTCAGATGAAGTTAAGTAGAGAATCAGGCTCAACAGATGTTGGCTCTTAGCATTCTGCTTGTATGGACATGACCATGGTGCTGGTCGTGAGGATCCAATCTTGCACAAAAGAGATCTGTGATACGTGCTGGTTGAAGGAGTCTGAGATGGGACAAGAAGAGCATCCTAAGGTGGGAAGATGGCCAAGTATTAATGCTAGAATGAATCTCTCAGTCAGGAGTATGGAAGCCTATGGAGAGAGAAGTGTAAGGACAGAGCAGTTTTAGTTGACTTTCTAGGTGACTTTCAACCATCATTTAGGGTGAAAAGCAGAAATCTTTTTCTGCACAGCTTCTGCAGAGGCCTCAGAATCAAACCTTTTTGGTGAGCCCATAAGAAACTTTCCAACTTTGGATGCTTGTAAGGATGAAAGTGAAGGGCACCAAGAGCTGGGATCCTGTGTGCAGACATCAGCTTTCTCAGGGGACTGCAGACACATGGCCAGTGCTGGGAGACTGCTTAAGCAGAGAACACCATCAGGTGGATGAATGTTGCAGGTAAACAGACCACGAGGAAGGACCAGAGAGCTGCCCCGTGGGTACTGTTTGACATGGACGATGACATTTTACACAAGGAGGAAGCCCTCCATCATTCAGGACAGAGTTATTGGCTTTGCGAAGTTTGGGTGCTGAAATGCTGCAGCCATGGGCATGCTGACAAGCGGGGACATAGTCAAGCTCAGGCAGCACTTAGGCATACAGAGTTGACTGGTCCCTGAACTAGATGCGCATTTGCACACGCGTGAACAAGACCAGAAACCCCAGCTCTGAACAGCCTCAAGTTGTCTTTCCTAAACCAAACAGCAAGCTGATGGCTGCCTGAAGACTCCAAGTAGAGAATAGGGCTTTAACATTACAGCCCACTCAGCCTGCTCCTCCCTTAACTAAGCAAGAGTAGTGTTAGAGCTTAGGTGCAAAAAAACTAAACTCTGGGTGCTAGAGTCTTGGTCCAAAACACTAATAAGGGGTGATTGAATCACGAAGATGTTAACATCATCAGCAGATTAATCAGTTGATGAAAGCCGCATACTTACAAATAACATTATACAGACTAAGCAGGTTTATTTAAAGCTAGAGAGAGAGAGAGAGATTCTACATGTATGTAACAACTGTTGAAAAAGAGGTCATGGATTTGAAAGAGAGCAAGGAGGCTATATAGAAGGAGAGGAAATGGGTAGATGATGTAATTATAATTGCAAAAAAATTTAATCTATTGATGATTTTAAAGCTGAATGGGCTATTAGGAAGTAGGGTCTGGATAGAGGACATAGGTTGTTGGGAGCACTGCAGATACATCTTTGAAGGGCACATCTTTTCCCACCTCCTTCCTGATGCTTTCTCTTACTGCTTCCTGAACATGCATCTGACAAACAGCCCTTTTCAACCACACTCTTCTACTATAAGCTCTGTGTTGTCGCAGTCCAACAGTCACGGAACCAACTGACCATGAACTGAACCCTGTGAAACCCATAATCTGAAACAAAGTTTGTCATGATGATGAGAATTAACAGCCCAGGAGAGAGCCCTCGCAGTCTGTGCCACAGCCACAGGGACACGAATACCCCTATAGGCAGGCAAAACTGAAGATGGAAGGGCTAAGTGATCACTTCCGGTCCTGCTTCTCAACCTGTGAAGTCAAGGGGAGAAGCGAGGCTGGGAGTGCTACATGAAGACTTCATCCCGTGAAAGGGAAGAGGTGAGGCATCTCACACCTACAAAGCCTCACCTGGGGCACCGCACTATAACACTTATGTGCAAGAGTGAAAGTGTGTCAAAGTAGCTGTGAGAAGATTCAGAGTCTAAGAAATGGGGGGTAGGCCAACAGAATTTGGACTTAGGCCACATAAATGTCCCTGCTCCATCTGAACGCCACAAGGTTCAGCCCAAGTACAACTTCTGCTGACCATTGTAAGAATACTGGTCTCTGTATCAGTCAAGCTTCTGAATTGTGATTATTTTTGAAATGTTCGATCTGATTGTTACTAATAAACACTGACTTGGGGCTGGGGATTGGGCTTAGTGGCAGGGCTCTAACCTAGCATGCACAAGGTCCTACGTTAATCTCCAGCATCTTAACAAGCAGCTAATGAAACAGAATTCCACATTTCAACATAGTGTGAACTTCACAGAGCTCCGCCCCAACACCCCCTGAGGGCCACCAACTGTGCCCTATTGTCTAGTAACCGAGTAAAGGCCCAAGAAAGAAGGTATCTCAAAGACAGTGATCGCCCAGCACCAGACCTTTGCTCCTCAGTTAAGGGCAAAGGAAATTATTCCCTCAACAATAAGGAGTCCAGGAGGGCTAGGGACAGGAAGCAGGGTCTTAGAGGACCCTAAAGTCCAGAGGATCTGAGAGACAGCTTCACAGCCCCAAACTGAATTATGAGGTTTTATTCATACATACAGGGAGATAAAGGGTTCTCGTTGCTGGCCAGAATCTTCCTGCTTCCCTCAAGTTCACACCCTCTATTGTCCTCAGCCATTCAGATACTTTTAAGGCCCAGCTACTGAGAAGCTGAGTCACCAGTCTGGGAGGCCATCCTCAACCTTCCTTCCTTACTTACCCTTTGCTCCCCTCCCTCCCCTCATTGTTTCCAGGGCTAGCCTGGGGGCAGTGTTGTCCAAAGGCCTGCTCTGTTCTCCACCCTGCCCCCAAGCCCTTTTTCAGCTGGAACTAGCTCTTCACAGTCCTTCTAAAAGGGCCTTTCATCCACTCGTTTACCCCACCACCAAAACCTCAGAAGGAAAGAGACTTCAAAGCGCTAGGACTCAGTTTGATCGCCACTATGTGGCAGGTCTCTCACTAGTGGGAGCAGGAAGACAGTGCAGGCCCACCATCGCTGGGGTTCCTCAGTTTCTGCTCCTGGATGTGGAGTTGTCATCTGCTCATAGTAACACTCAAGTATGCTGTGAGCCTTGCCTTTTTGGATCCTTCCATTCTTGCTTCTGCTAGAGAAACAAAGACTTCAAAGGAGGCCTCCCCCACAGCTCTGACACACCCTCCTGCTCTGTGGAGGGTCCCCCTTTAAGCAGCACAGCAGCAAGGCTGTGTGGGTCTTGAGACCCAGAAGCAAATCCCTGGCCCAGCTCCTGGATTTTTCCATCTTCTCCCTCCTGATTAGAGCACTCTTTCTGAGCACACAATGAGGGTCTCTTCCATAAGCCAGGTGCCAAAGTGACATCTCTTCCTGCTGAGGAAGGGAAAGTGAATGGAACAAGATTGCTCCGAGGTATGGTTGGGGGTTGGTTTGTTGTAGATGTGAGGGGAGCACACCCAGAGGCATCTGGAAGAGTCCAGAGCAGGGAGCAAAAGCAGTGAAGTAAACATGACAAGTGGGCTGACCCAGGCCATGGAGGATGGGGGTTAAGAAAGGAAGAGAAGAGAGAGGGAGCAACAGAGACTGGGAATGGACCAAGAGAACGAAGAGAGTGCACAGCTGAAGTGGCAGGGTTATACAGGAATAAGAAGGTGGGGAAAGGGAAGCCCATGAACTGTAAGCCCATGTTTAGGGTAGGGGGTAGGATGAGAAGAGCTGAGAGAAGCCATTGGTGCCAAATGAGCCTGAAGGCGAGCATGCACTTTGGTATCCACAGTCACCACGGTTACAGACAGCCATTTTTCTGAGTTTCTCTTAGGCATGACACAAAGGTCATGTTAAAGCCACCTGCTCTTTCTTGTTTTGGTTTTTTTTTTTTTTTTGGTTTTTGTTTTTGTTTTGATCTGTTCTGTACTTTGAAATTGAGGTGAATTTTCAATTTAAAGATGTTAAACCATTCTTAGTGTGGTCCTTAAGTCCCATTGGAACTACATACTGACTCTCAGCCAAGGTTTCTTCCTTTCTTCCCCTCGTTTTCTTAAGTGAGAGATTGGACAGAATCTCTGGACAGGAGCATGTCCTCAGCCTGCCTAGACCTAGCGAGAATGGAAAGCAGTGTGGACCCTTCAAACACAGAACTGTACGCTGTCCATCGAATGGAGGCAAACTGGCCAGATTTTTTAGCAATGAATTTATGATCCATTTAGAACCATTCTTTGTGACATTAATGACCTGAGACCTGAAGGTGATCAGTCATCACGGAAACAGACCATCTGTCTCATGAACCAATCAGGGGACTGAAGACAAACTCTTATCTTATTTGTTATTCCTGGGTTTTTTTTTGTTTGTTTGTTTGTTTTGTTTTGTACCCTAAATCTAGAGGTTACGATTTCTGCTTGGGGAGACCTGGTAAAATTGAACAAAACGGTGTTGAACAGTGTCATGCCACCTGACGTCCACACTCTTTGCCGTCTGTCATGTTGAGTTTCAGAAATAAGGCCATTGGCATGGAAGTCCAGTGGCTGAGTCAAGCCTGAACTCTTCTACTTATTATTAGCTGGGTGACACACACCCATTTCTTTACCATATAGGCAAGTCAGTTATTTAAACTCTAATAATAGAGATAATAAGTCTGGTATTTAGGGAGGGTTATACATTTTCAAGGTCCTGTTAGATGTGTCACTGTGAAGTGACGATGGACAGTTTTTTGCCAAGCAGAACTGGTTCTGTCTTGCCCTCATCTCCCTTCTTGTCTTTGCCACCATCTGATTGCAGGGCATGGGAATGACTTCCTGGGTGACAGTAGCATTGCACCAGCAGCCCCTGCCACCTCTCCTCTTCGTTCCTCGGTGCTGGTGCACACTGAAATTGCTTGGGGAGCCTGAAGAAATATCAGTGCTCAGATGCTACCTCCCACTAGAGGATCTGAATCTGGAGCTGGACATGAGTATTTTCATTTTTTTACTTTATTTTTTATTTTGTGTGTATGGGTGTTTTACCTCGTATATGTCTGTCCGTGCACCATATGGTGCCCTCAGAGACCAGAAGAGGACATCAGATCCCCTAGGACTGGAGCTACAGACAGTCGTAAGCTGCCATGTGGTTGCTGGGAAATGAACCCAGGTCTTCAGGGAGACCGGCCAATGCTCCTAACTGTTGAGCCATCTCTCCACCCCAATATGGGTATTTTTAGAAATCTCCTCCACATGAATGGCAACAACCTTAACTCTGAGTGCAGTAAAAAGAGCTCAGTCTCAGGATTCAGGCTCGTGAGCTACACAATAATGAGCAGGTTACTTCAGCGTTTCTTTCCCCTGTTTGGTCATCTGCTGACCAGTCAATAGAACAGCGCTTTCTGACATTTTTCATGCCATGACACACAGAGAAGGTGAAAATACGTGTAGAGCCTCCAAGGGAAACAAATGAGGAAAGGTGACCGTCTCAGGTACTTCATCCACCTCAAGAGCGGAACCAATGACTATCCATACACACTTACGTTGCTTTCCAGGCCTGTTGGTTGAGGGTTTGGCAAAACACAGAAGGTTGGGAAGTTTATGTCAGATCAAAGTAGAACTAACAAAGACCTTAGGAAACAAGATGCTTCCGTCTTGAAATTGCACCAAAGAAACTGAGGCTAGCCAGGTGGAGTAACCCACTCAGAACATTCCAGATTGGTATAAGCCATTGCCTTCAGTCACAATCAAATGCAAGGTCAAGAGGCTGCCAGCCTTCCTTTTGATCATGGGCAGTCGTGAGAGTGAACACTCCCTTCCCTGTCAGGGAACATGCTTCCACCCCCTGTGGATGACACATTGATTCATGGGCGCCACACTCTTGCAGCCTAGGAGGCTGGCCAAAAGACAGCTGTCTTGGAGCACAGGCGCCTGTGGGGAGTGACAGCAAGCAAGTTTCTTTCTTCCTTTTCAATCTGGAAAGCTGCAGTGAATGAGTGTGTACAGAATTGAAGCCAGGAAATGAGGACAGAGGTGTTGTCAGAGCGCCATTCAATACAGACAGGCCAACCACTCTGTGTGTTGATGTCTAACTACAGGATCATTTTTTCCCCTTCCAGTTTATTTCAGTTGTGGAATGGCAGAGGTTGGGGGGGGGGCAGTTGTTTGGGTACTGACACTTAAAAAGTTTCTGCATTGCTGATTTATAACAGATCCTTCATGCTGGAAATGCTGGTTGCCTGTTTATATGCAACCCAGACTCCCTCTTTACCCATCCCCAGCTCTGTTTCCCTGATGCTACATGGAAATGAGAAACCAGAATATAAAATATGAAATCCGCTGGTGACAAAGGGAGACCAGGAAGCTACTGGTTACGTGGGTTTGGAAGTGGAAGCCAGGTGCATTCACTCCAGTATGGCTGCAGACTGTCTTTGAAACAGATGTCGCCTGCTTCCCCCCCCACCCCCTCCACGCCATTCTCTTCTTATAGAAGAGGCACAGAGTTCCAGAATGGGAGACAATAGGCATTAATATCCATTGGAATGACAGCTGCTTATGACTAGCTCTGCTCAGGACACGTGTCCCCCAAGCAAGATGATTAGTGCTCCAGCAGAATACGATATTTGTGGATAATGAAAAGCGAATGGCAGATCGTTCGGACTAATGGAAAACAGGGTTCACATCAACCTTTCTGGAAGTTCCCACCAAGAATAAATATTAAAGTTAGTTCATCGCAGCAGCCTCCCTCCTACTCATAGTATGGCGGATTTGTTTAGTGTATCCTGGGAAAACTTACCTGCCTTTGCCAGGGTGTTATGAGGATTAATTAATGTTTGCAAAGTGCTTGGAATTCCACTGAAGAAATGTACCTTGTCAATGCAAATTATTATCATTATATAGTGCCTTTCATCCCAGAATCTCAGAGTGCTTCCCCAACAATTAATTAAGCCTCACTACACCCCTGTGAGAGAGTCAAGCATCACTCTGCCCTCACTAATACAGGCAGCTCCTGCACCTGAGTCAGGGTCTGATGCTCCAGTTACTCTCCAGGAGGGAGTGAGGCTCCGTTAGCAACCATCCCTAAGCGCTCCATAAAGCAGAGTCACTAGCAATGCAGGGCAAAAGAACTGTAGACCGACACCTGCGGCCACAAGGACCTGTTTGCCTTTTCTCAGTCTTTAGTTGTCTGGGCTGCTTGTTTTCTTTTTCTCCCTCCCCTGTATAAGGTGCTTGTCAGATGATAGCCAGTTAGTAACTATACCGGTTATATTGTACTAATGACACCTTCTACTCTCATTCCTTAGCATCTGAAATTCCGGGCATACATTTTATTCTTCCCTCACTATCTGCATCCCTCAAAAGGAGGTAACTTACCTTTACTAAAAATTTTGATGCCCTTATGAACAGAATGAACATTTGGATGTGCATTAGCAATCAGGGAACCGCATGCCTGCCTCACATGTGAGCATCTCAAGTATGCACAGTAATTCTTTTCTCAAGGCAAGTGCAGTAATTCATAAACACAAATCCCTTGTGTTGGATTCCTTAGAAGGAGCCTGGAAATCAAGTGAGCATCTGAGCATGTGTAGCATTCCAGGGTGCAGTGTGTGCTGGAGACAAATCCGCCACACAGTCTTTACCAAATACATTTTGAAACCGAAACTTTTGGCATTGTTTCTGTACAGAAGATTCCCCAGTAGGAGTCTCCTTAGGAAGCCAACTAGCTAGTCATGAAAACTTGGGAGGAAAATCACGATTTCCAGCTCTAGTGCAACCTCAGCGGTGGAAGTCACCTCATGATATCACAATCATCTCCTAAGCTCCCCGAAGCATCCGTCTTTCTACTGTGCAGGTCCTGGACAGAAGCCCTGGGTACCCGGTGGGAGCGAGCCATTTCCCACTCATGTTACCTGGAGAAATCACTAGCCTTCTTGAGGTCCTATTTCCTCAACTATACAATAGGAGCAAAGGCAGCAGCCCTACATGCCTTCCGTGTTGCTGTGTAAATGGAATGCAATCATCTTCACGTGGGAGCACTTTGTAAACCCTGAAAGCTATACGGGTGTAAGAAGTCATGCCACCACAAGATCGCGGCAGTTATAGGAAAACAAACCTGCTCATTGTCATAACTCACACTGAAGCCACCACCTCACAAGAGGTGCTTAGGATGGACACCAAACAGCCCTGATAAGGAAAATTAAAGGCTAAGGTCGAAAACCTGAGTTGCCAGTTGTGGTTTAGTTGGTCTAGCTTCTCCCACCACACCCTCTCTAGTCCTACTTCCATTAAGGAATTCTCCCCTAACACCATGTAATTTGGTTGGGCTTTCAAGCATGGAGTGGTACCTACTTCTTCAAACAGGGTGCATAGGTGACCCAGGTTAGCCAATCAGATTATTCTGTCCTTTGGTCTAAGGGCCGGGTATTAACCCAAGCATGGCCATTTAAATTCTTTTCAATAATTTATGTACATGGGCTGGAGAGATGGCTCAGCAGTTAAGAGCACTGGCTGCTCTTCCAGAGGTCATGAGTTCAATTCCCAGCAACCACATGGTGGCTCACAACCATCCATAATGAAATCTGATGCCCTCTTCTGGCCTGCAGATATACCTGCAGACAGAACACTGTATACATAATAAATAAATCTTTAAAAAAAAAATTTATGTACAAGCATGAGTAGAAAGATGTCCCATTTCCAATTGCTAAGCTGGGAGTGAGTGGTTTCTCACTTGTACAAAACCTGCTTCAGAATGCCACCAAGCAGAGACAAGTCACAGCAGGAGAGATGGTTATTTGAACACACATGTGCTGTGGGACACTGACTCAGAGCTTTAACAACAGTATCTGTGTTCCTGGATCAAGCCGTGCTTTGACTCCCGATTCTCCGATTATATGAATCAATAAATTACCCTCTACTTAAGCTAATTTCAGTTGCATATCTACTCCTCCCAATAGTGAAAAGTTTAACTAATACTGTCATAGACCAGTGAACAAGAGATAAGACTTATCAGTTTGCTTTTGGGAGAAAGTGAGCTACAGAACCCCAACCTCTGATGAAAGGAAACAACTTTTCTGAATGGTTTCACAGTTCCTATGAAGCAGGAAAAAAAAATGATTTGAAATCACCCTATTTTCTAAAGGGAATATGGTAGACCTTCTCACATTCTGGAGTTTTATTCGAAGTTCAGGATCAGCAGGATATGATGGTAAATGCCTTTAATTCCAGCACTAAGGCAGTAGAGGAAGGCAAATTTCTGTGAGTTCAAGGCAACCCCGGTTTTACATAGCAAGTTCCAGGCCAACCAAGGCTTCCCAGTGAGACCCTGTGAGAAATAAGAATAAAGCAAAACACCGGAGATACATCTTCCAGCCTGCTTCATAATCTTAAATCGACTTTGTCACTTACTAACTATTCTCCTTATGTAAGCACGTCTGTTTGGGTTTCCCCTTCTTTTGCTTCCATCCCATAGATATAAGCTATCAGAACCCCATTGTTCTGCCTCTTGAATCATGATTCTGAATAGGATGCAATGGTGGTCCAAAGTCAGAATGGAAACTCTTTAAATACAAGGACAGAAATCCCAAATACCTAGTTCCCTGCTTGGTTGTACCCATTTCTATTACTGTGGGAAAATCTGCAAAAAAAAAAAAAAAAGTCTTTAAAAAGAAATGGTTTTCTTGGGGGACAGGGAGCAGTTCTTACAATTTCAGATGTGTCAATGCATTGTCAGCTGGCAGCCGTGAATGCTTTCAGGCATGTGACAAAACAAAGACATCATGGCAGAAGGGCATGATAGAGGAAAGCTGCTCACCTTCTGGAAGCCAGAAAGCAAAGAGATGAAGGATTTTTGTGTAAGACAGACCCCTCAAAGACATTGCTCCAGTGACTCACTTTCTTAGCCACTCCTACCTCCTGAACCCGTCTTTAGTCATGGATTTACAGATGGATTAACCCACCACTAAAGTTAACACTCTGCAAACCAATTACCACTCGGTGTCGACCACCACCTGATGACGAAGCCTTCGACAGATGAAGCTTTGGGGACATCTTAATCCAATAACACTGATCCACTGGGGGAGTCATGCACTTCTTAAATTGGCATTCGTTGTAAGATGCTACTCACTGTATTTAAGGGAAGGCTGAGCCACAAAAGGAACAGTCTCTGTCTCTCTCTCTGTCTCTCTCTCTCTCTCTCTCTCTCTCTCTCTCTCTCTTTCTCTCTCTTTGTGAGTGTGTCGGTCTGTCTGATAGCTCATGAATTTTTGTTGACTGAATTGGGATACGTATATCCTAGAGTATATAGCTATAAGCTTCCTGTCTAAGCCCAATGGTGTGGGTTTTAATCCTGGCAAACTGCATGACTTTGGGCTAAGTAACAGCTCTGTGTCCTTAACCCTTCTATTTAAAAGGGGGAGGACAAAATGAAAGCCCCAGCATCACTATTTTGAAAGTTAAATAACTGCCTCTAGCAGAGTGTTGGAACAATGCCTGGATTGTGGCCAATCCCGGATTGGTGGAAGCCGGGGTTGCTATGAATGACATCCAGCCTCTAGCGCACTTCCAGCTGTGAGTGTAGACATGGAATCACTCAGCCCCTCTCCACCACACAAGATACACTTCATATTTTTTTATTTATCCTTTGGCCTGAGAAATTCAGGTGCTGCTTCTACACATTGAATCACTGTCCTGTGGAGCTGGGGCAGCAAGTGACATATTCATGAAAGGTGATCATTTTGAACGACCACCATGGCAAGTCACAAATGGCGCCCTGAGACGCCTAATGGAAGCCCTCAAGATGAATTGAGTTCACGCTATTCATGGAGCTTCCAGGGGGAATCACAGTGCTCTGTTCTCATTTCTTTCTTTCTTTCTTTTTTCTTTCTTTCTTTCTTTCTTTCTTTCTTTCTTTCTTTCTTTCTTTCTTTTCTTTTCTTTTCTTTTTTCTTTCTTTTTTCCTTTTTTGTACTTGCCAATAACTCCTCTGGTTTGCTATTTTCTGAACATTTGCTTTTCCTTACCCGATGGTAGATGTACAGTCTATTTTTTGGGCATGCACTTTTCTTCTTCACCCAGTTTCATTCACCATCAGCCTTCATTTAACCTTTGCTCACCTCTCTCTTGCCTGCATGAGAAGCAAAGTTTGATACCAGTGTCAAGTGGAGGAAAGGTTTCTCCTGGTAAAGCAAGTTTACATGTCCTTAGGGGTCTCCCACAAAGTACCTTCTGACCTACATGCACTTTATTCATAGGGCTTTGAAATTTGTTCAGCTTGCTAACAAGTCAGAGAATATTTACAGAGCAGAGATGAGTCAAATGGGGAACATGAACAGATGGAGAAGAGCCAGTTGTTGCGCTTCAAGTACATTTCCCACGTTGGGATGTGTCAATGCCTGGCGGTACACACTGCCTGCAAGTCACCCTCACAGTATAAAAGTGATTTCATTTACTAACAAGCGCCTTTGTTTTGCCATTACATAATCATAAATGTGCCCCAAAGAGAAACCATTAGAATGCAAGCCAGGGCAAGGCGCCAGCCGGACGTGAGTTCTGGTTCTGTTATGGAACAGGACCTATCATGTTCCTACAAATCTTTAGTGTCCTTTCAGGACTGGGACAGGGACATGCTGTGACGCCACTCTTGTCTGATGGCTCGTCTTCCATCTAATTGTCTGGTGAGCCAGATTCCCAAGCCTGTTCGGAGGGATGTGTGAGGCGTAATTGACATTGTGCCCTGAGGTGTCCAGACCTATCCCAACCCCTGCGCCATACCTATTTCAGCAAAACTACTGCTCTGAGCACAGAGCTCAGCACAGCTTGAGAAGGGCCTCAAGAGCAACCCTCGCCCTGTTTCTCCCCAAGGCCTTGCTGTTAATCTCCACAAACTGAAAGAGCAAATTGTCAGCGATCCACTTAGCAGGCTCTAAACACCTCAGCTGCAGCCACCCGGAGGAAGGAAATAGCTTGCAGGGGTAGATGCATCTCAAGAAAGTTGGCTACAAAATGCATTTCTATAAAAGAGAATTCCATTTTCTCTTGGCTTCCAATACACAATTGAAAAATTTGTCACACTAGGGGAAAGAATACTCACAGGAGACGGGAAAAAAAATGAACATTTGGGATGAAAAGGAAATTAAGGAAAAGCTATTGCATTGGCACACTCTCCTTGGAAAATGCTGGAGCCGGCTCTGAGCCATAGGCTGAGTCTCTGTACCTCAGAATGTCTCCATCATTGAGAAGAAATGCTGGAACTCACGGACCTTATCATCACCCTCCATCTCTCCCCTCATGTGTTGTAGGATTTCCCTCTTGATTGAAATTTCCATTTCTGTGTTCTTGAACCCCACAAAGCTTGCTGTTGCTCCCCCACATTGGCTGAAGGTAGCCTTAGACTGAAGCACGCCATCCTGCTCACTCATTTATATCTTCCTTCATTTCTGTGACAATATGATGTGGCTTACAGACAAAAATGGGACATTTGTGTTTAGGGCTTAATTCTACTTGCTTCCTTTTTCCCTTGCATTTGAGGCCTAATTCTACTTATTTGCCCTAACTAAGTGAATTTTAACATTTTAATGTCACAGTCCATAACACTAATTACTAAATATTAACTGATTTTTGTTGGAAGAGTCTGAGAAACCATCTAGCCTACCTCCCATTCAATTCAGCTCCTATCATCCCCAGTCTTGGAAATGGATAGCCATTTCTACATTGACTCTGACATGAGTTCCTGATAGGCTGCATAAAACTTTCTTCATGAACGAGATGTCTTCGCTGAAAACAAGTCCATTGAGTTTCCCAGTAAGCAAAGGAAAGCTCAAGTCTCTAGGCCGACTCTCACCCATTACCTGAGTCTTTCCCCAATGACAGCATTAAAAGACAAATTAATTTCCTTAGGCAAGACCTGAGGTGTTTCCAGCTTCTCTTTCAGCTTGTCACTACATAAGGCAGCAGAAGGAATTTGCTCGCTGAACCCCACCTTTACACCACTTCCCTCCCTTCAGGTGGAAACTGTTCATCCTCTGTCACTCACTCTCTGAATCAGTGGAATTTTCTAGACCCTTTCCACAGAATCTCCCTACCCTCAAACTTCCTTTTTGTCATCTATTCCTACTTATTTCTGCACATTAAGTGAATAAGACCATAGAAACCCTTCTCTTCAGTCCCTAGGAGTTGACTGCTGTCATTCTTTGAGGAGGTGGGCGGGGGATGTCCAGGACACTTGGTTAACAGCTTAGCTTAGCTGACAATCTGAGCCAAAGACCTCTGACCTCTCCCCATATGCCATGGGGGTGAGGTCAAGAGCACCTCCTGCTTCCAGTCTCCCTCACAACCCTAGCAAATGGCTCCTGTCACTTCATCATGGACCACACGTTGTGCAAAACTGGACTGTGGGGCATTTGCTAGCTCGAGATGACTGGCTCCTACATCTCAGAGTCTCTCTTTACAGAGTCTGCATGGCTCAAAGAGTGCATCAGCATAGCTCACTTACAGCCAGGCCCTGCTGGCCCACAGTTGGGCAGCCTCAGCCTGGCATGTGCCATTCTTGTGGAGACAGCACAGGACAATCACCAGACTTCATAATCGGCCTCCAAGTGTCCACTGACAGGTGGCATATGCTACTTTCATCCACATGCCTATCACATGGCTACTTCTGTTATCAAAGGTGTAGACATCACACTACTCCCTGGAGAAGGGCATGTGCTCAGCAAAGGACAGGTAGAACATATACAGCAATAATAAAATCCATCTCCATTGGTGGCATTCTAACTTTGGGCAGGATCCCACTGAGAACCTAGTCTGTTTATATCAAGTATACATAAGTGGTTGAGTTTCTCTGTCCAGATTGTTAGAACACTGGCTCACTTCCATTTCTTCTTCATGCCACACCATCCACCCTCTACCTTCCCATTCCTGCTTCACCTAGCACCTGAGTCTTCATTGCCAGCTTTTCTTACGTGTGCTAACTGCCTTCCCTCCCATCTTCCTCTTATGCTCAGAGGAAGTAGAGACATTTTTGCCAACTTGCCAGCTTGCTGGCTCTCATGTCCTAAGATGGGTCAGCCTCAAGTCCTCTTGGTGAAAGGGAAAAGACAAATGACAGACAGACTGACAGACAGACTGACTGACTGACTGACTGACTGACTGACTTCAGGAAGCACCTTTCTGTTGTTCTCCCTTCCCCCCTCTCCTCTCTCTAGCTCTCTCTCTCTCTCTTTCTCACTCTTTTGCTCTGGCTCTCACTGTGTGTGTGTGTGTGTGTGTGTGTGTGTGTGTGTGTGTGTGTGTGTTCTGTACTTGTCTTTGCCTTGATCTCAGTGGGTAAGGGAGTAAGTTTCCCTACTTGCTCACCTGACCATCCTCTGTAGGGTATCATTCAAATTCATTGAGCTGACTCATCCCACCTCCCCCATGACTCTTCCACATTTTCTAAAGTACTACTAATTCTTCATAATTCTTGGGACCATCCTTCTGCCAAGAGAAGCCTGGTTCAGATAAACATTCCTAGGTACTTCTCCCAGCATTGTACTCTTCCTCATCATTGGCTTGTTATTTCAGATCGCTGTGTACCTCCAACCCAAAGTCCACTGATGCCATGTATTTCAGAGGAAAAGCCTGGAGCTGTTGTCATACAATGATATCCTGAGATCATCCACAGTAAAAACTTACACGTTCCAGGACTTGCTTCTTATGTACCAAACTGTGATCCTATAGTCATATGAAGACTACAGCTTGGAATCCCCTCAAACCACCCTATCTTACTCAGGCAAAAAGTCCCTACACTATATGACTCACCGAGTACTCTAGCAAAAAGAAATCTTGCCATTGGTCCAGCTCAAGACCCTAGCACACTCAGGTATGCACTTGTCTTGGTTACCGCCCAAAAAAGTTGTGACCTTTTGACTCTCATGGAGCTTGCCTGCATGTGCTTATACCTAACACAGCATCTTTGGGACAAAAGATGCTAACCTATAAATTGCCAGGGTCTCTCTTCCAAAAGACAGACAAAGTCAACCACTTTGAACCATGAAAGAACATGTCCTGAGAGAAGCCTATGGATACAGATGTCAAGGAGCTCGGGCCTTGGAGAACTATGGTGGGAAAAGACCAGTCATCTAGGAAGATCAACCCACTCCAGCCCTCTCATTTTAGAGACCAAGATGCAGAAACGCAGAGAGTTAAGTAAAGTATATGGTCTGCCTCTCCATGGCTGTGACAAAACGCCATAGCAAGTCAACAGGGGGAATGAGGCATTTCGGTTCAGTTTCACAAGATTTAACCCACAGTCACTTGGACTCATCAAACGTTGGGCCTGTGGAGAGAGTGAACCTCAGGGTGGGAGCAAAGGGAAGAAGGAACATCCAGGAAGCAAAGAGAAATAGGAGAAATTGCCAGGGTCCCACATACCCATAGGCACTACTTCCCCAGTGAGTCAATTTCTTCCTCTAGACCCCATCTGCTACAGGTTCCACCTTTAGCAGGCTGCTCACCAAGCCTTTAGCTTGTGACCCTTGGGAGAACATTTCAAATCTAAACTAAGACAGCTTGCTGGTGAATGAATAACAACCTTTTTGATTGCCAAACCCTTTTATAGCTAAACACCGGGGGGGGGGGGTTAAATTAAAAATCGAGGAAATCGCAACCCACAAGAAAATACCGGAAACATTCTAATTTTGAGTGTCACATGACAAGCAATGGCAACTTTCCCAGCTATTGTAAGAGTTTACTTAGCTTGGCTCCTATAAGAACTAATAGAGATAACATTCCCTCCATGCCCAAGTACATCCTATCTGCTTGATTTGGATAAGGTCTGCCAATAGATATGCTGCCACCCAGGAGGGTAACCTTGCTGATCCATGCATGTCGTGTCTGGGCTATTTGACTCTTGTACCCATGTGTCTAGAGATGTTTATGCTCACATACGCTATCTGTGGCCCAAACTGTGCTCTGTAAACATCTGGGGGTTTATTGTCAGGTGATATGTTTGCATTATGGTGCTGCTAACTTTTGCTTCTCTTTATTTATTTTTAATTCAATATCCTGGTGACAGTTTCATCAGTTGATGCTAATTTGTGATTATGTTACAAGGTTTCTTTTAGAATCTATTACTAAGTTCTTCTGTAAGTGGGTACATAAGTAGACATGTAGGAAAATGTGGGAGGAGCCAGAATTGGAGTCTGACCATTGCCCTGTGATAAGAGTACAGAAGTTGCTGTCAGAAGTTTAGAGTTTAATTTCCTGCTCAGCCAACAACTCCCTGTGTGATAAATAAACTGACATCCCTGTACCTGTAGGCAGAAAGACTGTCTAAACAACTCCAGAGCTGGCGGGGAGGGGGAATCTGTTTATTTTGCAATTAGCAAAAGGTAAAGGGTCTTGTCTGAAACGTTTAGTTAGGATTCCAGACTTGACACTCATTCCACTGACTGTAAATGGCTTTAAACAAACCCGGTACCACTGCCTTTTAAGGACATCTTAAAACTTTTAAATATTACCCTAACAAACATAGTCATTCTGCTGCAAAGGAGCCAGAGTACAGCTTCCCATTTGCTAGGGGTTGGCTGCGTGTCACTGTGTCACTCTCACAGTGAGTGACAACGGTTCACTTTTAGCTACCCCCCACTTCTCTGCAAACATTCAAGTTTTAGCATACTTCACCAGAGGGTCACTGTTAAAATGATTCTAAGAAAGATTCTTCAATGAAAAAAAAAATCTCCAAAAGCTGGAATGACTTAAGGAAGGACATGGGATGAGTTTTCATTTTGCCTGCCTTACTGTGGGTAACGTTAACAAAAAAAAAAAAAAAGTGTGACTGTATTGAATTTCCCTGACCTGAGCAAATTTGCCATATTAACAGGAATAATAGTAACAATAGCAATAGAAATAATGCCATAGGAAAAAACACAAGGATCTTTCACAACTTTGCACATTTTGATCTAAAACAGAGGTTTTGGAACCAATTCTGAGAAAATATACTTTAGTTCACTTCGTGTCAGTCTAAACGTAGAGGGCAGATCAACTGCAGTCTCCCTATTATTCCCTTTTAAAATACAGGCTTCCAATTCAAACATGCTTTGATTTACACCAGTGTGATCTCCTATATTAAATCTTGAGTACAAGCTGGGCATGGTGGAGCACGCCTTTAATCTCAGCACTGGGGAGGCAGAGGCAGGCGGGTCTCTGTGAGTTCGAGACCAGCCTGGTCTACAAAGTGAGTCCAGGACAGACAGGGCTACACAGAGAAACCCTGTCTTGAAAAACCAAAAAACAAACAAACAAAAATCTTAAGTATGAATACATTTAGTCAAGAATCAAAGGTGGCCTGTAACGTAAACAGGACCTCCATCATTGGTGTGTACTGGTAAGAAGTTGTAATGCAACCGAACCCGTAAGCTGGCTGATGTTACCTCATGGCCTGAGTGTGTCTGCCCTTCCTTGGGGAGGCGGGAAAGCCTGGTTATAGAAGGCTGCATGCAGCAATCTTAACTCTGACTCAATTTGCCTGGCCATGGATTTTCAGGCAATTAAGGAAATGGACTTGAAAATTAACTCAGAGAGATGTTCGTTGGGCTCTGCAGGGTCCATTGCCTCTTACCTTTCTTGAGCCTGATGTATCATTGGTTCCTCAATAGGATCTGCATAGTCCAGTTCTCCCTTCCCAATGGAGTCAACAAGGGTTCCCAAGAGGAGAGATGGAAGACTTGGGTCATCTATTTCTAATCAAATGTAAAATTTAGAAAAACGATTCTGATATGAAGGAGTCATAACTAAGGGCAGAAGGTGAGATTATGTGGGGGGGGGGGGGGACTGCAACAGCTCTGAGAAAGATGGCTTAAGAAATGATAGCTCAGGAGGTCAAAAGAATTTTCCAGAAGACAGAATTACTTGGGTCCCCAAGGACAAGAAATAGAAAAAAAATAGTCTACTGATTCTTTTCTTTCTTAAAACAGTGCAAAGTATGATCGATTTGGGGAAAGGAACATTTTTAAGCTCCCCCACCCTACTTCTAATTTCAATGTAGTTTCTGAAAATTCCAAGAAAAGGTAAATTCTAGTGTCGTGTGATGATGGACCACTGTAATTTTGAGTTTGTTTCATATGGCTGATATTTGGAAAAAATACATAATAAATTGCTTTGCTACATCAATTGGTAAGATTTTTAGTGACTTGCATTGGCCTGCTGAATTCATTATAAGTCCTAGTATGTAAATATAATGCCCATCAATTTTTAAAATGTATATCAAGTGTCAGTCCTGATGCCTGAAACTGAGCTCAAAAGTTGAATTCTCTGATAAGCAATACTGTTTATTTAATGATAGTAAAATCAAGCAAAAATGATACTCTATTTTATTCTTGCTATCACAATTTAATAGAATTAAAAATTTTAATAGAATCAGGAAAAAAAGCTTACTATCATAAAGGCCATATAAATCGTGGCAATTCATGAGAAGGGATAAATTTTATAGATGACCTTTTGTGTGTATAAAATATATGTGTGTGCATTTCTACATACGTGTATATGTGGAAATGAACTCCAGGAATCAAGACCCAAATTCTGATTAATTGTGTTTTTTAAATGTGGATTGTGATACTCTAATCCTTTATAATCTACTGATGGATCTTAGTTTAAATCTTGACAAACACAATTACCACAGAAATCCTTATCTGAAAGATATGGGTTTCTGGCTTATTTTACAGCCTTGGTGAGAAGTGCTAAACCCGGTTTTCTGTCTGCTGGTCTACCAGTCTCAAGCACATTCTCTTGGGTTATTTTCTTCTTAGAACTCACTATCTCCATCTGGAATAACCCAGCTCTCTGTCTTGATTCTTATCTGTGCCTCCTGCTAAGAAATAATGTCCCTGACAACATCTCTAAGCTACTCCCAGATGTTTCTCTACCCATGCAGATCTTGGCATATAGTACATGCTCAGCAAATATATGTTTTCAATGAGCGAAAGCTCTAAACTGAATGCTGCTTTCTACTATGTGTAGATTCAATTAAAGGAGCGTGGGGGAGCCATAGCTAAAGAATGAGGACATGCCTTCTAGACTGAGGAAACAGAATTTTTTTTTTTTTCAAAGAGGACTTGTTATAAGTTACCACAAAGCAAGAAGCAGAAACTAGGCATTTAGGCTCTGGGTGCCCCAGGATATATCTTCTCGTCCTGTTAACCTAAATATAGTGCTGCTAGGGGTGGCGCACCGTAGAGTACTCCTTTCCCCTAAATGGCACTGGTGGTATTTTCTGGGGGTTGGGGCTCCCTGTAGCAGAAGGCGCATTATTTCCACAAAGACTGTCTATGAGCAACAGCAAAAGGAAAGCATAGTTCCACTCGCACTGATAAGACAAAGCTGCAATTACTTCTAAGTTATGACAAAGAAAAACCAGACATCAAACAGGTTCTGTGTTTACAACCTGTATCCTTGCCAGAGTCTAACAGAGAGACACAAAACCAAGTCAACCTGTAATTAAACAGGGTCCTCACTTAAGAGGGGTTTTTGTTTGGTCAAATACAAATTTGAAATTTTCTTAGAAATTGAACTCTAAGAATGTATGCAGCATGAACAGGGAACTACAGAAAGGTTGCAGAGAATTTCACATCTCAAATACCAGGGTGAGCTCCAAGTTCTGCAAAATGACCAGTTTCCAGAAGGTGACTTACTTGAACATCAGAGCTTCGGTGCCACTTAAGAATGTGCAGCCTTTTGTGACTCGAGGTTTAGGGTTCCTTATGGCAAGTGTACCCCCCTGGGTTTTTCTCTATGGCAAGAGCATCCCTAAGGTAACCCCTGGCCATCCTGTACCTTCAGCAACAAGATGAGTCCAGTGGTTGTACAGATGATTGAGGACTAGGAATGGGCATTTTCTCTTGGTTTTAAAGAGTAGTATACGGGGAGAAATGCTGGGCAGAGCTTGGGAGCAGCATGGTTTCTGAGTCACATGTCACAAACCATAGGCAAGTTTCATCTGGCAACTCTAGACTAGAGTTTCCTAAAGTTGTTACTTTAAAGTTGGGGAGAAGACATTCGGTTTAAAAACACGAAGACATTAACCAAAGTGATGGAATTTATTGGGCTCTAGAAGCAAGTCCCCATTTAATGTCACCCCAGCATAAATGTTGCCCCTGCGGTCCCTTCACAATGCAAAACATCGGGGCACAGAACTCCCATGAGGGTTCGTTTCTGTTTAATGTACCCCGGGGGGCGGGTGGGGGCTACTAAACATTAGAGCACAAGCTAGGAGCTTTAAGGAAGTTCACCTGGAGAAGCGGGGGGGGGGGGGTTTGCCCAAAGTGCCCCTGAAGGCACTTTGATTATGGCATCAGCTTGGCATCAGCTTGGCATCAGCTTCAAAAGAAACCCTTCCTGGTGTCTGAGCTCTACTGCACTGAGAAATAGAATTACACCTTTATATTCAGGCTAATCCACTGCCTTGCTGAGGGCTGAAAGCGTTCTAGAGAGAGGTAAGAGGTGGGGGCAAGTGCCACTTCCCACTGCTCCCCCTCCACGTCATGAACCCAAATGGACAAAGATGCTCACAGCAGATTCTAAGAATACAGGGTTTTAACAAATGCCTTCCAGTCCAGAAAAAGATGAGCCCCTGCTTTCTGCTGACAGTAAATGGATTCAGGTTGTACAGATTTGCATTAAGCACATATCACACATGCACAGGTACACATACACACACACACACACACACACACACACACACACACACACACACACA